>WEIT01027129.1:36273-85788 GCA_013389985.1 Dryoscopus gambensis
AGGGTTAGTAATTAAAATACTACCAGTCCCAAAAAAAAAAAAAAAAAAATCTTTTATTTAACTGCAAAAATGCAGACCGAGAGGCCAAGAGAAAGAATGGTGCTCTTCAGTTACTAGTACAATATTCCTCTTAATCAACACTGACCCAGAACAGCAGTAGAAACCACCGTCAGGATAAAATGAAAGTGATAGAAAGACTTGAAGCACAAAACTGTGCATTGAACTTTTATATATTTTAGCTCCAGCTCTGCATTCTCTCCAGAGCCTACACCCTGTGGACTTACCACTAAACAGTACTAATACAAATTCCGAATTTTCCTTCAAGAGGACAAATCCTATATTGTACATATTCTGCTTTACATGAATAGCGACAAATTTCTCATCTGGGGCAGCTTGAAAAATCAGCTTCACTTTTCTGAAAGACCACCTATTGCACTTTAAAATTGCACTTTTAAAATTGCCATTTAAAATAAAAGGTAAATGCTGTGCATACACAAGAACAAGGGAGATGCAAATTTTGGAATAGTCATTCTTTAAAAATTTCCGACAGGGATAGCCTGTACCTGCTTGTGTAGGTAGAACAACAAGTCATATAGTTTTCAATTAATTGTACAATGCATAATCTCTTTTGTTAAAGAGGTCGTGGATAGCAGCAGAGAAGAAAGTGCTGTCTGTCTTTCAGATAAAAGAAAGATGAAGCTGGCTTGTTTCCCAGGACTGAATGGAGAATCTTGATTTGGAAAGCCTTCTAACATGCAGAGTGGGTAGAGGGAATAGCAAGAAGGGAGGCTGTTGCACCAGGGCTGGCTGGGAGACTCCTAAGGAAGAAAAGAGAGTTCATCTAAAGTAGGACACAGCCTACTGTGCAGACTCAGGTAACCTACAGAAAGCTCCCTAAAAGTCCACAGGACTGTGTGGAAAGTGTTTGAATCAGAAAGCCACTGAAGATTGCTGGGGCAGACTGCAAGGAAACAATTCATCCTGCAAAGATGCTGATTATGGGAGATGGGCTTTTCTGTCCCATCCATCTGATCCAAGTTTTCTCTAATTAAAGAATAGAAACTATATTAAGTTAGCAATTTCTGATACCATTCCAACAAAATGTGGCTTTAAAGAATCAAAGTCTGTAGGTGCATGATGTATTCCTAGCCCCCCAAGGTCCGATGGCTAGCTTGGGACCCCAGAGAGGTGGAACAGTCAAGGACAAAGGTAAAAGAAGAAAAGCGCTTTTTCCCNNNNAAACATAACATCACCCAGTGCAATATATATCGATAACCTAACTATGTTAGCGCAGTGCAACAGGTGCACTCACTGTAGGGAAGACAGTGGGACAGCTCTGGTGTGAGGCGCTGGCATGACCAGTGCTGCCAGAAGCAAAAGGTCTGCAGGTAATCCTCAAGTTAAAAACCGCACTCCCAGCAGAAAGAGAATAACATCACACTAAGGCACCAATATAGCCCTGAGGAACACAGAAGGGTGGGTTTGCTATTCTACTTTCCCTTCCTCACCTTTTTTTTCTGAGAGAAAGGGACAGATGAAGAAGAGGGAAAGAACATGGGGATGACATAACTGCACAGAGGTAATCAACGTAGCTTTTAGAGGACCTGTGGGATAAAAGTGATTTTTTTCTGCCTAAGTGAACAGTCAAAAGCAAATAAAAGTGATTTTTGGTCAACTCAGTGGCATCTAGTGGGGCTGGGGGGAGAAGCTAATGAACCCATGGATAAGTTTAGCAGAGAGAGAAGCTGCTTCAAGGAAGGAAAAGAAGCCTTACAAAATGCTGAGCACATGAAAAGAAGCAGAAAAATGTTGGGGTACCAGAGAGACACAGGGGTGTTGTGCAGCCTAGATCACTGAAACCAAGGAAGAACAAAACAGGCAATATCAATAGTCAATCTTACCCTCAGCTTGGAGAGAGAAAAGGCTGAGAAACCTTTCCCTTGGGTGCACTCTTGGGAAGCACTCTTGGGAAGCAACAAAGACTGCGTACTATTTTATGCAGACAAGGGTCCTGAAGTCAAGTGAAAATTAATGTAGTCTAACCTGTGACCAGGAACGCACCTGGGCAGTGTGGTCAAGGAGAAAAACTGGGTGCTGCATTACCTATTCCAGTACTAAGTATGCCAGATTTACCACGCTTTTGTCTGAGTCCAGTTTAATTTTGTGAAGGAGAAAGATGAGTATGTCCACTGTCTCAGCCAAGGGACACATGGCACATTGCAAAAGCAATGAAGAAGGAGGAAAAAGAGGATCCTTTTGAAGACATGGAGCATGCCTGAAATGAAGGAAGAACACCTCATCATAAATCAAGAAAACGTTGCTATGGGGATGGCTCAGATAAATTATAAGAGAAGCCTCACACCAACCTTTAGCAATATAACAACACAGTTGATAGATCTGTGTGAAAAACAAAACAGATCGGTCAATTCAATGAAGTCTAGTATGAAACTTCTGGCCATTTCAGAAAGGGGTCTTTTTGTTTGTTTTGTAGCTCAGTACAGGGGAGTCTGGATTTTAGCAAGCTTTCTGATGTATTTTCCAGGTGCCTCAAAACTGATTTATGGGCTGCCTGGCAGCAGCAGAATTAAATATCTCATTCTCTAGCACATTTCAGTAAAAAAAAGTCAGCTGGGAATGGAACGACAGCACCATTGAAAAGAAAGCTTTATAAAGGCATTAAAAAACCCCCAAACAACTCAATTCTAGCTATGTACCTTTACTATATATACAGTTGGAAAATTCTCCTTTTAAAGAGGTTATCTTATGGGGGAAATTCCAGCTTGTGAGGTAGAGTTTGTTACCACAAGAACCTAATGCGTAAACAAAAATGAGAAAGAGAAAAGGTAAATAGCATGTCAATTCTGCCCATGCAGAAGGATGCTTGAGGAACTACCCTGACAAAGCCAGCCCCTTTTGAGGCTTCCTTGGCGTAACAACAGCTAAGGCATCCTGCAATACATGGAAGTGCAATATCACAAAAATGGATGGACTACGACATGAGCTGACATCCTTGACCACTGCTGATGTTTAGCATTTCTAAAAATCAGCTCTATGATAGGCCCTATTTGCTAAAAAGTACTTGAGAACAAGAGCAGTAATGACTGCTATTACTATTTCTTTGAAGTTCAGTGATGAAAGCCAAAGAAATGAAAATACAAAGATCACAGCTGAAATGGTTCAAAAATTATAATCATAACTCCCCTGTCATATTGGCATGTTTGGACTGTTTTTGAGCTACAGCAAATTACTATTGCAATTATGAAGTACAGTTTCTTGGAATAACCCTACAAATAACATAAATCAGAGCAGCATTCTACAGCTCTTATTAGCTGGCTACATAAATAAATATATTAGGTTATTTTTTTCAACAGACTGTTCCCACCTTTTTTTAATTTATCTTTGTTTTTATCATATGTTCTTTAAGAATTTAATAAAATATTAAAATGTTGAGGTTGTGCAAATTTACTGTCCCTGATTTGCCCAGTATTTTGAATGGCACATCAGATAAAGACAGGTCAATATTACACATATAGTCTTACACTCCTAAATGAAATTTGCAGATTTGGGAACATTAGTACAATGAGACAGCCCTCACAATATGAGAGGAGTGACTGTTTTAACAACTTGCAGAGCACTGCTGTAATGAAGCATTAGCCCTAAGATTGCACTGGATACAAATAATAAACATTATGATCATAGTATCTATTTGAATAATTCTGTAATTAAAAGCAGGGAAGAAATATGCTGTAATGATAACAAATCAACAAGTTAGGAAAAATTAACAGAAAATATGCTCTTAATGTACAGAAGTAGAAATAATTTTGTCATGATTATTGAAATAGTTACAAATCAAGGAAGTGCTTATTTTTCAAAGACAGAACATGAAAATAAAAGCTCAACAACCCACGGTGTTTGGATGAATTTCAGCTAAAAAAACCCCACCAAAAGCCTAAAATAAGAAATGTCCAATCCCCCAAGATGTGTGCTTACCTACGATCAAAATTCAGAGACAATAATGATTACAGAAATTATTGTCCTTTTCCTTAACTGCGTATTTGTTTGTGAAGCAAGAGTCTCTCAGTTCTCCTGCTGGAGCTACTAATCTGCCCAGTAAATTCCTGTAACCATCTTAAAATTTTTATAACTTCTTACTTCATGACTCCAAAGTTACTTGCAATAGGTAATCTGAGGATCAGGAGTGCGTGCTCTGCGCTTAGATCCTTGATCTGGAAGATGCAAGTGCTACTGCCAGCCTAGGAATGAAGTGCTAAAGCACAACAAAGCCATTGCTTTTTGTACAGAGATTACAGCATGAGAGATCAAGAAACACTGCATGATGTTTAATTAATTTAACAATTCCTTGATATATACTAGCAAGCTGTCACATAAAATCTGAGTATGACACACTGGAGAAAGAATTAAAGAAATTGTTCTAGAAATGTGAGAATAATTTTCATTGCGCTCATTCTGCTGTGAACTGAAAAAAAAAATCCCCAAACCCACAGTATATATATAGACTGTTTGGAAAGAACATACCTATTAACTCTTTATTTCTGACATCTAAGGCCATGTTTCGTAAAGCTGTAGCAACTGCACATACCACCCGGTCATTGTCTATCCGGAGCAGTTCCACCAATATTGGCAATCCTTTCTCTTTGCGGACGGCAGCGCGGATGTACACTGACCACTGCAAAGACACATGGGAGAGAGAGTGGGAACAAAGTGAGGAATCCACCAAAGATAGCGAGGCATCTGAGCTTACAAGAGAGTAAGGGGTAACAGGAGCATTTGGATGCAAAACTTAATAGACAAAAATAATTGCATTGATGATACTAGGCAACCACTTGATTTGGCAATCTGCACTCATTTTTTTATGGTGACAGAGAAATTAAATGATGAATTGACTTCACTCCCAGCATACCTGGTTCCATTTTCACAGCCCAGGTCTGCAGACAACTTACTTTGCATCAGCGTTTTGTATGCAACATCTAATGATGCTCGTTTACTGCTAAACCAACAACATTTATTTTACAAAATATGTATTACAAAGCAAGTTCAAGAGGTCTGAGTATTTCCTTGTTGTTACCGTAAGAATTATTCAGTCTACAAACATGAAACACTATTATCATTTCTCTTGTGATTATTTACTTGTTCAGAAGGAAAACTGAGGACAACTACATGCCTGGTTTTGGCACCTGTAGTGATCCTAACTGGAATACTATTGCACATTGAAGTGATAGAGATTCCCTCAAGAGCTGTCCTGAGGGTGGTGTGGGCCTGTGCGGTGCCTGGCTGCAGGTACCACGTGGCTGAAGGATAAACCCAGTGTCTGATTCTATCAGAGAAGCCCAAAGGCATCTCCCACTTGACAGCTGGTCATGACACCACTGGCACTGCCTTGTCTTTGCATCAAAGAGAGCAGTATGTTCTCATGTAAACATCCTTTTTATTTGACAGTAGAAATGATGAATAGAGTTGTTTACTTCTAAGAAACCCTGTAGGAGATCTAAAGATTATCAGGCCAGAGAACAAGGGATCTGTGCAGTGTGCTGTGAGTAGGAGGTTCATCCAGTGCTGCACAACTTGGGGTTCCCAGCACATGAAGGGATGAAAGATCTGCTCTACTATCCTCCTTTCCATTCGACTGTTACCTCTAGCAGTTGCAAAACATGTGAATAAGACAGCAACTGTGACCTTGTGGGTTTAAAGTATATGGGTATTGCCAAAGTTAAGATGTTTGGAAACCTGCAGGATGTACAGGTCTCCTCAGCACAGCCCGCTTCAAAACAAGCCATCCCTAGGCACACATTCCTTTCACTTCATGATCTCTGGAATTTTCATAAAGTTCACAATCATGCTTCTTGTACTGACAGCTGAAAGGAAATTATTGAAGCAGAGTGTCTCTCTCCTTTCAGTGCTATGGCATGGATGCTTGTCTTGCCATTGTACCTAGAAGGTGAAGACAAATTCTGGAAGGCCTTTGCTTTTGAAGTATTCAAAATATTTCAGAAACTAGGATGGTAAGCCTTATGATTTTCTGATCTAGATGGCCCTTCTCTTTTGACAAAGACATCCCACTGTAAAGAATAATTACACTGCAGTAGCATTACTCCTTAGCCAGACAGAGTAAGAACAAAAAAATGTTACCACATTCACCATCAGCAGCCCTCCATACGGCCTCTACTCTACCACAGCTGAAGTGCCCACCTTAAAAGCACCTGTTTATATAAAGATACATGCCCTGAATAGCAAAAACCAGAATATATATTTATGATAAGAACATATCTTATGTAGATATGTATGTAGACAAGAACTACAATGCTGCAATGTCTGGAGTGCCAATTCATTCCAGGCGATACAATTCAGGGGAAATTGGGAAAAAAGAAAAGAAACCAGCATTTAAAGAGTATTTTTTAATTAATTCTCCTCTGTAGTAACTATGCATAACAAAAGCCAGTTGGCTGGACTTTGCTGTAGATGAAAGTGATAATGGTTATGATAAGTTTTCTAGTCAGTTAAGTGGGACAAGGGGTTCTCGGCACCCCTGAGCACAAGAACGTGTCTAAAACGTAAATGTGCTGTCATTTTGTGCAGTAAAACAAACACGTTAGGGGAGACAAGTGGTAGCATGACTCTTGGTTGATCTTATTCTATGCTCTCTCCTCCAGTCTCTTCTCTAGAACCCCTATATAGGGTGATCATCAGATAAAAAACTAAAACAGATCTTCAGGATCAATGAGTTTAACAGGAAGTATTTTCTGAAAAATAGTTTCTTTCCTATACCTTGGTTTTAATGGGATATTCAATATAAAGGATGCCATGAAAACAACAAATGAGTATTTCTAACCTTCCTGGTTTAATAAATAGGTATTTACCTGCCAGTTAGATGCATTCTCACCTGCAGCTGGGAAATGAGCAATACCTCTTTGCACTTAAAAAATGCTGTATTTTGTACATCTCTCCCAGGGGAAGCATCTGTTGTGTCTGCTGTGATTACAAGGTGACTGCCAGCATGAGAGTTCAAGATAGCAGGGAGAATATTTTGAGAAAGAAGAGAGCCTGTCTGGTTGAGGTGAGAGTTCAAGCTAGCAGACAGCATTCTGTAAGATGCTATCATTTACTGCAGAAGTATATCACAGATGTAGCATCTCCAAAATGGACTACATTGGGAATCAGTGGGGGTGTTTGTTTTGAGAGAAAAAAGCTTATCTATGTCTATTCAATACCAGAGAGAATAGAAAATGATCCTTTAGATTATTCACTATATCCTACAGATCCTTTAGAATACTCACTATATTTTCTCCATACTAAAACCTCAGTAAACATTTTTACTTTGATTTGTTTTTTAGTCAGCTACCAAGAGAAAACACAAGCACTTGTTTCATAAAGCCAGGTTTACAACAGACTTCTTGGGATGCAGTATTTTCATCACCCACTCCAACCCAAAAAGTTTAAAAGAAAAAAATTAGGGAATGATTTGCTTTTTACCCTAGGGAGAGTAGGAGACCTTGTGGGAGAAACACTGAAATAACTCGGTATGAAAAAAAGGAGAAAATATAAACCTCCTTACTGAATAAATAACATGCAAGCCTTCAGGATCTGTAATGAACCAATTAATTTGATCACAACAGTAAAAAATATAGCTCCAAAGCTTTCACAAGGCAAAGATCTAGATATCATGTTTTACAGACACACATATGTACACATACATATAAAACAATGGGAAGAGAAGTACAGAAAAGTATGTACAAAACCGCTCCACTCCCCTGTGTACTCCTCTCCCTCCAAAGCTTTTTCCAGAAGATGTCATCTACTTTGGGAAAAGTTCACAGACTCCTCAATGTGTGATTTGCTATCATTTCATCTGCTGTTTCAAGTCATGAACCTTAGGCAGAAAGAGAGAGATTTTCTCTCTTTTAATTGTTTCAACGGTCTCTGGAGAACTTCCTGTGTGGAAAGTGGTATGAACTGTCTGGTTCTCTTTCCTTAAGCTGCCAATTAGGACAAGTCTCTGCAAGCAATTACGCTGCGCTGTGTGGATTTCAGGAGAGCTCAAATTGAGATGCCTCAAAAGGCTATTTCATTCTTGCAGAGAATGGAGAAATTGATTTGGTCTTGTGTATACAGATGATCCTTCCGTTTGCCTAAAGCCATAGTGGAATGTGCCTGCATTTCCACATTGTGGGTCAATTGCTAATACGAGCTCAGTGAAGTATAAAAGCGAGGAGATGAAAAATCATAAAAAAGAAAAGAGACAAAGGGTTTGTTGCCTATCAGTAAGTAAATGAGGCACTCTGCCAATACACTTAATCATCCTGTTAATGCACAAATCAGTGGCAGTGTCAACGATCAAATAACTGTTCAGTTTGTAAAGCAAAAGCATTCCTGTGGGAACAGCAAACACTTTAGTGGGAACAAGCAGCTAGAAAATAAAATCATTACTGTTGCATCAGATTGAGGCTAAATTATCAGAGACAAGCACAGGAGCCACAATCTGTGCATGAATACACTTTACCAATAATGGCATTCAGGAGGCATTACACATCGCTTTGAAGGTACATAGTAGAGCTCTATGTCGACTTTCACTAGTAGTTCCCTTTTTATTTTCATCACAGTAATTAGGTAGAAAAATACAGTAAACCTGACAAATATTTTTATGTTTGTCAGTTATTATTATAAACCATCATTAGCAGAGGTGAATGACTCTAGGGATTAAGATCATATTAGGCTGAAACTCAAGAAAAGAGTAATTAATCTAGATAACACATATATTTTTCAGAAAAATTGAAAAGCATTTTGTCAGTTAATTCCTTTTAGTGTTTCATATGGTTTTCTTTATTCCCCTACGAAGCAGCAACACAGGAGACCAAACTGAACAATGAAGTAATTTCCATCATAAAATGAAAAAGATAAAAACTACCAAAATAAATTCCCCTCCCAAAATGCAAGAAATACGAACAACTGTATACACTTGACATTTTGAATAGATTCACTTTCTTGCCATTGACATCAGTATTCCCAAAGTACCTGCAGAATATTTCCTCACATACTTCAGCTTTGACTAGAATTAGCACTGCATTAGTACAGTTCAACACTGTGACCCAAAGACTGCTGAGTTATTGAATTAAAGGGAACTGCTGAGACGTAAACTACAACATGAAAGCTAAATTAGGGCAGCAGACATGACAAAGCAAACTAAATTACCGAGAGTACCAGTAAGATTAGAGAGACTGGAGGTGTGCTAGGAGAAGTTTAGAAAGAGTCCATGCTAACAGTAGTAAAATAGCAGACCATGAAAGAGTACTGCATGTTGAATAATCAAAGATCACGAGTAGTCAAAGATTAATGTTCCTCTCTGTCTGTTCAGACTCAATGTAATATACCTATCAGGAAAAAAAGAAAGTATTTGTATATGTGAAAATTACAGATCTACTTTACTCAAATAACTCTATTGGGATCCCTAAGAAGTCACATGACTGGACAGAGAGCAAAGGTCTGAAATCTTGGTTATCTTTTTGCAGTTTCTGAAGAGAGCAGAAAGAGAGCTCCCAAGGAGTTTCTGCCCCCTGATTGCAGTGTTCTATTCTCAGAAATGATCCTATCTTGTAGCATACCAGCAAGTTCTCTATATCTTTGTGTTGGGACAACAAAAAAGTAGTAACTGGTTACTCTTCACTTGCTCCACAACCTCAGCCAAGCTTAAAGAGAAAGGAAAAAATCCAGTGGGTAAAGATACGAAGTTAAATAAATAAACTAGGGAGAAAGAAAACAGTGTTAACAGAAGTTATCTTAAACAGGAAGGTAAAACTGATAAGGAATTGTCCTTACATCTCATCATTCTTGTTCTGCAGTACATGTAGGTACTGTGTATCCAAAATGATGTGAGAACTTTTACAATCAGTTTTCCAAACATGGTAACTAATATAATTAAGAAGAAAAGCTTTGGGAAAAAAGTGACACATCTCACGGGAAGCAAACTGCTTAAAGTAGGGGATTACTGTGATCATGAAGCCACCATGAACTACTGTGCTCCCATTTCACATATGGATGTCCGTGGTAATTTCCTCACGATGTCTGTGATACAAGTGTTTGCAGCAGCAGGTCTTGCTTTTTGAATATTGCCCTGCCCCTTCAATTTTATCTTCTGTCCTATAGAGCCAAGACATTTCTCCTTAACAACTGATGCTGTCTCATCTATGAGGTGTTTCTACCCAGGTAAGAATTCCTGACAGAATAAAGCATTGGTTATTTAAAAAGTTTGCCTTTGTTGATTACACAGTATGTTACAAGTAGTCATCTGCATCCTATCACATAGAGATTCATAATACTGCTATTTTGGAGAAAATGGAAGTAAGCCTGTTCACTGTAATAAAAATAAACTTTCTCCTGGAACAGCCTGATGAAACTCCAAAGGGTTAATACATAAATAACTAGAGTCATCAGAAAAGCCTGGCAAGGAACCCACAATATGTCCTTGCCTGATAAGAGAAGATTGATAACCTAGATGTCTGCTGCTTTAGAAAATAATTACTCATTATCTTCAAGTGTCTGGATGGTAAGGAGCTTGAAACTCTTATACTACTCTTTGAAGCAGCTGCACTGACCTTGTGTCTAAATTGGTCCCTTTAATGTTTTCAGTTTCCTTATCTAATAATTTACTTAATGGAGCTCTTGCTGCCATGAGAGTCAGATTTCTCTAGCACAGAATTAACAAAATAAATGCAGTTGCTTGTCTAAGGAACAAAGACCAAGATTGTATCTAGCCTATCTCAAGAGATCAGGCCAATGACCCATAAATCCCATTCACATGGGTGTTGTACCTGTATATTTAGGGATCAAAGGCGAGGACATTCAGTTGTCTAACCAAAGAGTCTCCTCATTCCCTGCTGAGTATGATCAAACATGGAATGGAAAGGAGAGGAACTATAAAGAACCAGCCAAGGAATGCCATATTCTCAGGAGACTAATAGAGGCTTCAACAGAGCAACGCTTTTTCCTCACGTTACAGAATCAAAGGATAAGAAAGGACTTACAACAGCTACCTCGGACTTGCAGAGGACAAACTTTGGGCTGTTTAGGAGACTGGTTCACAGAATCCTCTGGGAGACAGCACAGAAGGGCAAAGAAGAACAGGAAGGCTAGACATTCTTCAAGTAGGAAATCTTAAAAGCTTGTTTGTTGTTGACAGGAACAAGTCATCCCTATATGTAAAAGATGAGCTGGCTGAACAAAGAGCTTTGCTGGAGCTCAGGAAAAAACAAGGAGAGTTTTCCTCTTCCCTTTGGAAGAAGGGATCTCAGGAGGACTACATGGATGTTTTGAGGTTTCAGGGAGAAAATCAGAAGGACCAAAGCCCAGCCAGACCTTAATCTGGCTACTGCTGTAAAAGACAACAAAAATGTTGCTATAAATACAGCAGCAACAAAAAGAAGGCTAGGGAGTCTTCTCAATCCTTTATTGGATGCAGAGGAAAATGTAGTGACAGGGGATGAGGAAAAAGCAGAGATACCTAATGCCTCTGGCCCTTGGATCACAACAATCCTAGGCAGAGCTACAGGCTGGGGGGAGAGTGGCTGGAAAGTGGCCCAGTGGGAAAGGACTTGGGGATGCTGGTTGACAGTGGCTGAACATGAGCCAGGGCGTGCCCAGGTGGCCAAGAAGGTCAAGGGCATCCTGGTTTGGATCAGGAACAGTAGAAAAGGAAGCTGGCCATCCTGTCATTAAAGTAGATGAGGGAAGTTCATAAAGCCTGTAAAGTAACTGAGACAGAAGATTGAGGGCACAGAAGGGACTAACCAAGGCCCAGCGCAGGTGTGCTGCCTGTTCCAATGTAAGCCATTGTGTTGCCAAAAGAAATACATTAAATCTTGTTTCCTGGTTTTAAAAGATAGGTATTGCCTATGTAAGTTATGATCATATTTTATTTTTTAAAAAGGATCATACGAATGAAGAAATTATTTTTAAGGGTTTGACAAAACTAAGGAAATGCTGCTTGTGGTGACAACACTGCGTTATCAACTGCATGTAATCGGAAAGGCAATATTGTAGGATTAGAGGCAATGGGCAATAAGTGAAAAGTGAAACACAGGACTTTTGCTGAACAGCAGGAATCACTTTTTCACTTGTGAGGGGGACTAAGCACTGGCACAGATTGCCCAGAGAGGTTGTAGAGTCTCCAGCCTTGGAGACATTCAGAAAACCATCTCGACATGGTCCTAGGCAACTGCCTCTAGGTGGCCTTGCTTAAGCAGGGGGTTGGACCAGATGACCTCCAGAAGTCCCTGCCAACCTCAGCTCTTTTGTGATTCTACAAGTTCAGAGCAACAGGTCTTGCAATATTTCTGTAGTGTCCGGCAGACAAACTGACATCAGCCTAAATTCAGCTGTCAGATATATACACACAGACACAGTAATAAGCAGATATCCTAATATTTTCTTTCTGCCTGAGAGGGTAATTTTATTCAGAAAGGACATAACCTTGGATGCTTGACATTGTTAACTCGAGGACATTTTGCATATAACTTTTTACAGGCTCAGGAGATTTAATGCGTTAATAGCCGATTGACCAAGGTGAAAACTAAAAAGAACTTGCCACTGTTATTTTCACCATCTGAGGAAAAGTACTAATGCCAGACTATATATAAAAAGATCATCTTTTACAGGATCACTCTTGTAATTTTAAACCATGTAATTTTTTTTCAATCCAAAGCATTAAAATATAAAATTATATGAGGTTGCAGAAAGAACTTTGGTTTGAAGAGTTATAGTGGGAGAGATTTCTTAATAAGCAGGCAATTGTCTTCAGAATATAGCTGAGGGAGTCAGAAAGTCTCCTTTTTTCTTATTCTACGTTTTTGCACAAATTTGGTTACACACAAATTAAGTGGCAAAGAAAAATAACAGAGCTCCCAGTGAAAGTCAATACCTAATGGGAAATAAAGAGTTTGTGCTGCTTCCAAAGGCGTGTCTCAAACCTTATTTGTTCAGGGAAAACTACAGCTAAGACTGATGAGGAAAGTGTTTCCATAGTTTTTTTATTTCATATTTCTAAACAACTTTAAAATTAAAGTTCATATGAAGTATTAATTACAAAAAGTCTATTCTTTGAAAAAAAGGAAGTCTTAGAGTGGCAGTGAGAGGAAGCAAAGCCAAACCCAATGGCCATGCTTTTCATGTGTTGCTCCTTCTGTCTGCAGGATGTTTAGGATACGGTGAAATTACCATGGTTAAGATTTGATGGGATAAAATGTTTTGGGAAGAAATGACTTCTCTAAAACAGCCCCAAGGAGCAGCTGAGTTCTTCAGGTGGTAGGTGGGTGCAGATCCAGTGCTGACAAATGGCCCCATTGCTGTCAGGTAGCAGCATTGTGCTTGGAGTGTGTATTACTGGCAGCCACCAACCCTGCTGGGAGGGGGACACGCAGTGACCCCCTGCTGGTGTCACAGGTCCCTGCCTTGCACAGGTGCAAGGCAGCAGTTAGACCTTAAGCAAAGTGGTACCCTGGCAGCAATATGGAAAATGTTAATTTGTCCAGTCTTTCCCAAAGACTTATGTATTTCGCTGTCTCCATAGATATTATTCCAGAAGGGCCATTCCTATTTTTCATAGATGCATCAAGACTTTTGATGAATAAAAAAGAGAGCTCTCTGAGGATATGCATGTAATTTTTCGTGACAGAGATGGTGCTTCTCCTTCAGATTCCAATACCAGTGTCCTCCTTATGTGACGACATCTTGATGCAGAACAGTGAGATGAACAAATGCCTATCTGAAACAGCCTCTTCCAAAATGAGTTCTACTTTGTCTATAAGCTGTCAATCTTTTTCAAAACCAGAATATACACCAAAGTGAAGATATGCAGTCATAAACTGTGCCAGGTTCAATTTTCACATTGAAAAGATTCTTCCTCATACCTCAAAATCAGTATCCTGTTTTATTGATAACCTTTCATTTGGACCTCTTAATGTATTTGTCACTAAGATGCTCCTTTTCTGATTTTTTACGGACTATGCTTGGTCTAATAATAATTGCACTGACCAAATACTGCATTAGTCATTTTAAAAACTCCCAAGTTTTACTTCGCAGATGGGTAATATATGTCAAGACTTTAGTCCTAAGTGCTTCATTTTGACATAGAAAAATTGTATGTAAATGTAAGTATGTCACACTTCTTTCTTTTATGTTGGTATTTGGCTTTAGAAGGAATTCCTGCAACTGAAGCAGTGCTAAAAATGGCCTACAGATTATGTTTCACCAAGTGCATGTGTTGATTTTTTGTGTATGTATCACTGAGAAACTATATTCCCTGAAATAACGAAAACTTTCAGCCTTTCTGAGTTATTAATCCTTAAAGCTACATACTGCTGCTTTCTTTTTGTGCCTGAAATTCTCCAAAGTAGTCTGGGGGATTTAGACACATATCATCTGTTAATTCTAGTTGCAGACATTTATCTAAATCCCCTATACAACTTTTTATTTTTTAAAAATTACTCAGACTTCCTTTTATCTGCTCCCTTTCTCTCTGTAATAGCACTGGCTAAGCACTGCCTGAGTTAAAAATATTACCTCTTGGCCACCCAAGAGGATTAGACAGCTTTGTACCAGAGGAACCAAAAGGGTGAAACAGTTAGGAAGGAATTATACAAGTGTATCAACTGCATTGTATTTTTTTCCAGAAGAGATGTATCTTCAGTAATGTGTCAGCATGCCTGGTACGCTGGGTGCCTCATACAGTCTGTGATTCTTCTGGCATTAAAATAATGCTAATTTGAAAAAGCCCACAACTGCTATTGCTATTAATATTAATAGCAACATTACTTTCCTTCATACATTTTGCTCTTCTCTCTTTCAGTCCATCATAAAGTTCTTCTTAAAAGAATTCAAGTAAAAAAAAAATTTCCATTCTTTATACAATTAATGTTTTTTGGAGGAACTAAAAAACCTAAAATCTCCCTTAGGAATAATCTCTTCTTTTACGAGTTTTCTATCTTTTATTTCAGTCATTTTATATCTGGACTGCAGCAGTGGAAAGGAGAGGTCAAAAGGTGGAAACATCAATGCTTATGTAATCCCCAAAGAGGATTACTACCCTCACAAAAATGGCTAGTACGACATGTGAAATTAAGGATATTCATTCTGTGTCTGCACATCCCTTGTAATAGAATTGGTGAATCTTTAGAAAAATAGAGCAATATGAGAACAACTCAAGCTTTTCCCATGGTATCAGCATAGATAGTATTAAAGTCCAAAACAGTTTTTCTAAGCCAGCACTCGCCAAAGAGCTCTGCAAAGCCTTCCTTCATCTCCCTGCATACTTCTGCCAACTAAAGGATGACAGGTATACAGATTTATTAGAAATGGGAGAAGGGACACCACTTGGATTTTAGCACTTCTATTAGTCCTGGCAAACATGCATGCATTGTTTTCTCATTTGGACCAGGGCTACACCCATTCCCAGATGGATAGAACACATTTATTGCATTTCCCTGCCAGGATTACACCATCTGAAACAGTCTACAACATGAGAATAAAAAAACCATAATGATTTTATAGGCACAGTGTTTACATAGGACAAAAATCACTGAACAGATACTTTGTTAAATCATTTTACATGCCACTGAATGCAACAGTCAAAGACATAAGTCTCGTGGAACACAATTTAAAAAAAAAAATCGTATGTCTTGGAAGAGCTAGTGAGTGTGCCAACCAACTTCCAATAAAACTTTATGGGAAAAAGAAAACAATTTCTTAGTGTCAGTGCTAACATTTCAGAATGAATGCCTAATTAAATAGGTATTTACATCTCACATACAAATGCCCAACTGCTTAAAACCCAACAGGATACCTTCTGAGACATAGCTTTGATCAGTGCACTTCCCCAGACATGACTGTTATCATTGTAAACAACAAAAATTCCTGCTGAGAGTTAATTTGAAATCAATGCATTATAGTTACACCATGAGATTAGACAGTTAGTACTCTTACCCAATTAAACCAGTTTACCATCAAGAAAGTTGCCCTAAAAGGTAAACAAAAGTTCAATGTTATCTTGAATTTTACTGATCTGTTCTAAATTTAGAAGTGTTTTCTTAAATTTTTCACTCAATTTGCTGCAAATAATACATGAAAGAAAAATGGATCTTTTGAATATAATTGAAAAGTAGATTTAGCTGCAATAGAATGCCTTGATTGCACATTACCTCACTCGTATATATTTAATCATATTGTGGATGTATTTTAATAATGTCTTATTTTTTTAAAAAGTAGATGCTAAGATTATTTGTGTTGGTGTCACATCCTTTATATTTTGCTCTGCTGTGCCCTGGTTCTCCTAAGGGACAGAATGCCAACCAGTTTCTGCAGTGACAAAACAATATGGTCTCATTTGATTGCCACTGGTGGCATTTTTGGCTTATTTTTCATGGCTCTGTCACCCAGCTTCATAAAGAACTGCTTCTCCTCATTTGGATGTTGGTTTTCAGTGGCAATTTTTCATACTTGACTTGACCGATGTGATCTTTGCTGCTGTATGCTGACCTTTGCTGTGATATGACTACCTAGGACTTGAAATACTATCTCAAATTTGACTGCAGATAGTTTTATGAAAACAGAAGGTTATTCCACCACCAGAAGCAATTAGATACATTTATATCACCAACCTGCTGTCAGCTGTAGGGTTGTTGCAGAACTGAAGAGGAAATATGTATTGGGTTAATATTCCTACCTTCCAACTCCCAGCAGCCAAGTTCTGCAGTGCCCCTGCTGCCCCCTCCAGCGTGTCTGGATTTGAGCACTCAGAAAGAAGTGTGAGGTAGGGTTTGACTATTGAAGGGTGCCACAGCATCTGGATTCCTTTGGGTGGTTCTGCACAGTCTGGGAGAGGTCCTACGCCATCCCACTGTTGGAAAGCACAAATCAGATTGTCAGCAAGGAACAGTGAAATACACTTGAGAATTGCCTCAGTTGAAATGAAAACATCTATGAAGGCATCTGCCCATAAACAGATGTTCTCAATTTTTGCACATCATGTGCTTCTTCTTAGAGGAACCAAATTTCCTACTCAACATTCCTTATAGACGAGCTATAAGTTTGGCAGAAATCCTGATGTTTTAGCTAGCTGACATAACAAAAACACTTCTCACTGCATGTATTTTTTCTGTTGGAACAGAAGCCCAATGAACGTATCTTAAGAGGCAAATCTAGAACTTACATGGGGAGAAGGGATTATCTTTTCACATCCTGCTCGGTTCTCCACATTTTCTCTCTTCTCATGAGGAAAAACAACACAGAATGCTACTATGGAAAACTAAATCATTCACGGCCATAAGCCCTACATCCCATGAAAGGTACAAGTGTGACAAGTCTTCCTCAACTGCACAACTTCTGGCTTCTCACAATGAGAGTGCAGGAGGTATTCAGCCAGCCAGCCAGCCGTGTATTCTGAGACTCCAGTGCCATTGGTAGAACCAGCTGTCACAAAATACATTATTTCTCTCATCAAATACAGAGTTTTGCCATGAAAAACAACCCAAGCCTGATATCCAAAAAGTGTGATATTTAAACCTGAACAAAGGGTAGGTTATTGCACAAAGCCCACTCTTACCAGAAATAAATACTTTATTCCAGGAGGACAGGGATTCTCCTCTCCAGGGGAGCACACAACACTTGCACCTACGTATGAAACATCTCAAAGGAAAATACAGAGACTTTCTTTTTGCCTTTTAAACTAAAGTAAGATGTGGAATGGACTTTCAATAAAATTTTAAATGGACATCTACTTATATATTTATTGTATATTTTATTTTGTTTTGTACAGATAAAGAGATTTAAACAATCCATAGCATTAGTGCCACTGTTAGGAAAAAGGCATAACTTTTTTATAAAATACCTTTTCTAACACCTCTGATATGTCCACATTGCGTACTATAATAAAAAAGTAAACCTTTTAGTGCCTTGGGTTAGAGATTACTGTATCTATATAAAGAAATAAAATCTGTACCAAACATTAAACATCTACCAGACATACAAACATAGTGTAAGTCAATATAACTCCTGGTTTAAATCTGCAACAGTTAATTTAACTAGTTATGAGTGCACAATAATACTTGCACTGGGAAAGACCTAGAATCTCTTGTTTTCAGGAAGTATCAATCATAATTTTTATTTACACTAACCTTAAAAATAAAATACATATATTTTAAGAGACAATCAATCAAGTCTTCCCTAATAACAACTAACTCAATTTCAACACGGTTTTGTGTAATTACTAACTTTGAGAATGAAAACTACTATTTTTTTCTAAATTAAAGCAGAACAAACACCAAAGTGGAAAGCTAGAGGGACCATTTAATACACATGAGCAGCTACTGAAAACCAGAAAGCTGCTCAGACATGAAACTCACTATGCTGAACAAATGTTACAATAGTTTAAAAGAACTGGCATAGCAATACCCAGTGATGGCTGAGAAACTAGAGGACAAATGCCTTCTGGAGAAACAATGCCTTCAAATGACACTATTATAGGGCTGTGCCTTTGAAATTTTTAATACATTTCTGCCTTTAAACCAATAGATTGTTTTCACTGCCTGTGACTCAGTTTTCCTTTTTCCTCCTTATAAATCACCAGCCTTGCCAGAAATGAGTTCTTTTCAGCTCATAAAAAACACATTAAAGCCTGCTTCTCATTTTAACTCTCAGAATTCAATCATTCACACTGTCAGATTTTTTTTGAAAACAAATGAAAGACATATCTTACAGGTCAAATCTGACCTCACACCAGGTTTAGGCTTTGTATCTTAGTAAGTCCACTAATGAATGACTTGTGATGTCCGAGGGCACCAATTCTGGTCTTCACTTGTGTCATTCCAACTTGCACAAATTATGCATTATGCAACTGAAGAGTGTTTGCACAGGGTATCTGCTATATTATTTCAAGGACAAAATACATTAAATGCATCAAATGTATCAGATCTACACATATGAGGGGGTATATGCCTATGTGGGGGTATAATTATTTTTTTAATGCTCATCTATTTACACTCTTATGATCCCAAGAACTACTAAAAATCAGCTGATATAAATAGAGCCCTATATACATGCTCATGCTGTGCTGGTACATATAAAACACTAGAAATGATCTAGCAGATAAATTAATATTTAATGTTGTTTTGCCATTCTGCCCAGTAATGAGAAAACATTTTAAAAAAAAGGAGACAAATTACTGCATTTCCCTGCCCTTCTTGCAACTCACTTTTAGCATGATTGCATTAATTTGTCACCAACTGTGAGTGAAGACCTTTTTCTCAAGACACAGTGATGCCTCCGAGTCTGCGTAACAATGATGAAAATCTTTGGTACCACACATGCATCTGCAGTGAAGGCACAGGAAATTCAGTGACCCTGGAAAATGTCCTGCACTGCTCTTCAGATGCGGTGTGTGTGCCCAGAGCAGCTGACTCGTGGCACAGAGAGGGTGTCAGTGGTCTACCCTGATGTGCTGGTTTTGGCTGGGCTAGAGTTAATTACCTTCACAGTAGCTGGTATGCAGCCACGTTTTGGATTTGCGCTGGAAACAGTGTTGATAATTCAGGGATGTTTTAGTCACTGCTAAGTAGTACTGACAACAGTCTTTTCTGCTCCTCACAGCACCCCACCAGCGAGGAGAATGGGGATGCACAGAGCTGGGAGGGAATGAAGTCAGGACAGCTGACTCCAAGGGGACATTCCATATCACATGGTGTCATGCTCAGAATACAAAGCTGGGGGAAGAAGAAGGAAGGGAGGACATTTGGAGTGATAGGGTTTGTTTACCCAAGTCATTGCTATGCATGATGGAGCCCTGCTTTCCTGGGGATGGCTGCCCATGGGAAGTAGTGAATGAATTCCTTCCTTTGCTTTGCCTGCATGTTGGGCTTTTGCTTTCCCCATTAAACTGTTTCTATCTCAACCCATGCATTTTCTCACTTCTACTCTTCTTCGCCCCCGCCCCACTGAGCGAGCGGCTGTGTGGGTTTAGTTGCTGACTGGGGTTAAACCACAACACCTGCTGTGCCTGTGGCAGCCTCTTCACTGTAGGGCTTTGTGGCTTCTGGTGTCTTTTGCGGAGCTGAGACCAGCGCCTGAAGCTGTACAGCCCAACTGTTGCAGGGCATGTAGAACTGACACAGATAAGCAAAGAAGGTATTGCAAAGGAGATTTGCCCAATCTTCATTCATTTATTTTGTATTTCATAAACATCAACTGCCAGAGCAAAAAAAAATATTTTTCCCCAAGTGGTCTTAGAGTCCATATCTAAAATAGTGGCTAAGGCATGGCAGAAGTTGCTCTGCAGTTTGCATTGCTAAATATTAATGAGCTGAGGTAGCATCCTCACCCAGTAAACACCTCTACCCAGTAAATTACTGAATGAGTTACTGTACTGTTGCAGCACATCAGGAATGATCAGGAAGGTCTATTTGAGATAGACTGCAGCTGCAGTGGGAGCCTCTGAAAAAGAGGACAACATGTGATTACTCTTCCTAGCTTATACTAAGAAGGAAAAAAAAGTCATAAACAAATATTCCTTCCAGGCTTCCCTCCTTCAGCTGAAATTATCCACATATATTGTGGTTGAAGCTGACAAACTGCTTGTTAGGTGGGTGAGATACAAATCTCTCATTTCCTGAGACCGGTGCAAAAAAAGGATGAAAGTCAAGAAAAAAAAGCCAAATACCAAGATCTTTTAAGAACAACAGACTTTTGATAGTAAGAGCACTCTCATAAAATTTCCAAATTTTCATATTAGTAAGGAACTTTGGGAGGAGAAAAAGATCACTCATCGAGATGCTCTCCTGTGCCGCACAACAGATTATCTATCACCACCTTTCTCATTTTAATGAAAGTAGGTACATATTTATAGTGCAATTGTACTGAATACCTGGGAGGGCTTCAACTCAGTAAGAGAAGTACACTGCAGATTTTGGGGTTTGTACAAAAAACTTCAAATCGGTGGGGTTTGCTTTTAAATAGGTAACACATGACAATAGGTTTTCCTGTGATAACAATACAACAGTGTTTTATTTTAATTTATTACATATGAATACTTCCTTTCCCCGAGTCTGCACAAAATACCACTACTAAAAAAAAGAAAATCTAGGAAAATTAAAACAAACCCCAGCAATGTCTAAAACCATCTAGACCTCTCCCCAAAGATACTAGACATTTGAGATAGTCTGACAACACTGTAGCTATGCTCCTTGAAGCAGCAGCGAAAAAATTCATATGAGCAATTACACAGCGCTCACTAAACCATTTCTTAAATACCAAAGACTTTTAAACTAACAGGCCCGCTAAGAAGAAACTGGTATCTCATCCTGCATGTGTTAGTGGCTGTGACAGTCTCTGCCAGCTGTCCCAAGACGTGTCAGTCCAATAACCTCTTTTGGACACCTTTGTCCAAAAGGTGCATTGGCCAACGCTGTCAAGAGCAGAAATTGAACATTCAGCAACAAAAATTCACCAAAGTCACAGAGCTTGATTTCAGGGATGATGAGAATCCATGCAGCTGATACAAAGGAGGAAGGAATACTACTATTTACATCAAGTCAAACTTCAGTTTAGACATCCAGGCCTAAATAAAGGTGGTGAATATAAATGCAGGTGTCAACTGACACAGAGACTACAGGAGCATGGTGGGAGAGAGCAGAGCTCATTGCATAAATAATGGTACTGTTCCCAGTTTGATGCAACAACATTTACAGTTACAGGAAAGATATCTGAAATGCTTTTAAAACATTTCAATGTATTGAATCATAATAATCTCAGATATTAATAAATCTAAATTGTACTTTAGATTATACATTACACTCTTAAAATAATTGTCAATGCCTTTATTCAACTTTTTAATATTATGCTTACCTAAGGAAAAAATTATTAATTCAGTTTGTGCATTTTCTCTTTCTTAGCATCAGACCCCTCCCAAATGAAGTGGGACGGAGTAAAACGCAGGGAAAAAAGTCTTTGGCACATCACTACATGCCCTTCTCCTCTCCACAGAAAGCTGAAGCTAACCGGCTTTGCAGTATATTCCACAAATTGACAAATAGAAATTATGTTTAATAACACTGCAGTTTTGACTTTGAAAACAAATCGGCCATACATGACATGAGTGGCTCACAGAGTATGTGGGAAGATGCTGTGTATGCAAGCCAGAAAGTAGAAATGGCTTTCAAAAAGCTCTGTAAGGAATCGCTCAAGAGAGTTGATTCTTGCAGTTCAACATTTGGCATAACCACCTTGTTCAAGACAAGGAAGCAACAAGTGGAAGTAACATTCTTTCTGAACAAGGATGTATTGGCAACACAGCCTTTCATCCCTCATCTCAGTTCAAATTATTGGTTAAACCCAGGAGCCGCCAGCATTTCTCTGTTTCTGTGTTTATTAGCTTGGTATGGCTTAGTAGAGTATGGAAGAATACTTGGTAGAGTAGTGGTCTCACCACATGAGAAGACAGGCACGTCTATTTTTTATGCTTTTTGAAATATTATGGCCTTAACCTGCTATTTCACCTAGATAGAAGAATTTATAGGCCATTTAGCAAGCATGCTAAAGAGGTGTGCTAGTCAGTTCTTAACGATATATAACTTGAAATGTTGCTGTTATACCTTAAGGCTCCTGACAGAAGGTGAAAAAGAAGGTCAGGCTCATTTCAGAAGTGTCACTTCCAATCAAAAAACAGACTTTGGGTTAGATTCTGGTTTGACAAGAATGATCACAGATGGGGAACTCGAGAGGAGCATGAAGCCAAGAAGTCAACCTGGTTTTCTCAGGGAAGAAAGGAAAAGAAATGAAATAGTGCCACATGTATACATACTGGGCTGCATAACAAGAAATAAAATAAGGATTAATGACAACTCTGGCCCTTTTTTACTGAAATTGGACCATAGACCTGATTTGCCCTAACTGCTTTCTGTCATAGTCCTTGTTTCTCGTACAGCTCAAAAAATAAACCTGTTGGTAGCAGTGAGCATGCTAGCAGCATGAACATCAAACAACCTTTTCAGCAGTGGAAGGATCATTTTCCATCTGAAGAGTGACACAATACATGGCAGAGAAGTTGAAGTCTACAAGGTCCTAGTTGGAGATGAAGGGCTCTGTGGCTGGAGAGCTTATTGGGGTGAGGGTTCAGTACCAGCTGATCACAGGTAAGAAGCAGAGAAAAACTAACAAACAACAGTGACAGCAGAGAATTATAGTCCTAGAGGTTTGAGACACAAGTCAGGTGAATCTCATTTATCTTTCCTGAGGCCTTAACAGAAGTTTTGCTTTCTGTTTTTCCATAGGTAAAACCAGTGCTATACCTAGATTTTATCACAAACCTTTAGAAGGTTTGGGCCTCTTCTAACATTCAATGTGTGTGACAAAGCAGATGCCTCAGAAACCTCTCTCAGCTCTGGTGAAATGATTGTGGGCT
Organism: Dryoscopus gambensis; assembly: GCA_013389985.1. Taxonomy (NCBI): domain Eukaryota; kingdom Metazoa; phylum Chordata; class Aves; order Passeriformes; family Malaconotidae; genus Dryoscopus; species Dryoscopus gambensis. Next base: position 59,723 of record WEIT01027129.1, read on the forward strand.
CTTTTAACACCACACACCTTTATTCTAAAATGAGGAGAACACTTGTTTCCTGTGATCCTAAGGGAACTCCTTAAGTGAAGTAATTTGAAAGGTGTCATTAGACCTATGATCTGAACAAAGACACATCTCTTACTCGATTTCAAGATGTACAGAAATTGCCATTGGTATAGATGACTGATGTCATTAATAAAAAGCAAATTCCAATTTGTTCTTGAAAGACCTTTAAAAGAAGCCACATTTTATACTACCACTCAATTCTGTTATTCTGTTCTTCCCTTCAAATAACCTACATGTGACTAAAACTGAAACAACTTAGAAAAACTGGGATACTTGCTTCCTACATCATAAAACAAAGAAATTAACTTCTACTTTCATTATAGAGAAAACCCATGAGAAAGTGACTTTAATACCAAGTTTCTCCTGTTTTATGGTTTAAGAAACAACTCCCCAGCTCTGTGAGGGATTTTTCCTTAAGTATGGAAAACTGCAGCTTCATCCACATCCTTTGTCTAAAATGATACATCTGTTTTTCCTCTACAATAGTTCTGCTACTATTTTTTTTATTAACACTTTTATCCAAAAAATTAAAGACTACCTCATAAATGAATAAATGGAGTTCAAGAAAATACAAGTGATAATGAAGAAACTAAGTTACAGCCATAGTGTAATAGGAAAATTTCAAAATTGCATTCACTATAGTATGAACATTTTTTCCTCCACACCATTTTGTAAATCTTATCCTCCAAGGAAGACTGAAACAGCAATTTCATTATTCAAAAACCCCTGCCAAGAAAAGGAAAAAAAAATCTATACTCTCAGCATATATTTTCTGGGGATGTAAAATGTAGCAACCACAGACTGGATACTGCTCCCCTGCACTGAGGTGTCACAACTGACAGAGACGTGCCTGTGCCCTGCGCTTTGCCTGAAAAGATAAAACTCTCAAGTATTAAAGGAACCACAGAGACAAAGAAGCAGAAAGAACATATCTTTTTACACAATTGGACAACGGTGTCCACACTGGACAAGCGCCTCTGAACATACTTCTGTACTTATTTTTGCAAAACAAATGGACAAAAAAGTTACATTTACCCTTATCACAGTTAGAGTTATTTTACGCAATTAATATAAATGTGGTTACATGAAAAATAGTGTTTTCCATTTTTGAGGGTAACTTGGGAGAGCTGATTCTGGCACGGTGATCTTGCTGCTATTGTTTTCAGTGGCACTCTAGTCAACTTGATAATATATTAATTTGATAATATACTTCAAATCATTTGGTATCTTCAACAACAGTCAAGGATTATGGGGTGAAAAAAATCTGCAGAAGGTTCACAAGGCTCCCTTCAAATTCCCGAACTGAGTAATATCCACATTTGAGAACTTGAATATGGCAAGGTGAAGTAGGATGTCTGGATTTAAAGGAAATTAGAAGAAAGAAGGAAATATCATTACAAAAATGTTTCTAATACTTGTAATGCAAAGCAGTCCTGTGCACAACAGAATCAGCTCTGGAAAGAGTAAATTCATGTCCTTGCCACAGAAAAGCCTAGTGATCATCAACCTGAAAATATATGTGTAGTTTTATTATTCTTTGGATTTAAAAAATAATACAAAACACTTTCATTAGGCAAACACAAATGGCTCTGAGGAGACCTTTATCATGCAACATGCTGATATAATGAGCACTCATAGAAGGAGACAAAAAATATCTAAGAGCAGGCAAAAGCATGTACATTGTAAAGGTAATCAGCTAAAAGCGCTTAGTCCTGAAGGAGCAAAAAAATGTTTTTTAGGGAACATTAAAGTACAGAGAAGCCCCATGGGAATATTTAAAGAGTCAACAGTACAGAGTTGTAAGTATGAATCTGAGAGCGAAAAGTCACAGAAAAAAAGTAAGAGGAAGACTTAAAAAAGACTTTAGATAGTGTGTGTGCATGTGTTAGTAAACAGAGCATCAAAGGGCAAGCCAAGTTGCAGTGTGACGCATTCATATCCAGACGTTATTTTTTGCTCCTGCACTTTGAATAACTGCAAGCACAGTGTGTGAGAACTGTTAATTCAGTAACAAGGATTTTGACTACTTTACGGGGTAAAATTAGTTTGCTTTGACACTTTTAATCTCACTGTAGCCTAATACAGGAATCCCAACAAAAGGCCATAATAAATTCAAGTTATCCGATGATGGGGTGTTTAACCACAAGAGTAGGTGAAATTAAGGTTTTACTAGTCATAAGTGCTGCATTCTTCAGTATCCAACTTTTAGCTTAGTAATGTTGCTATAACTTTTCCACATTAACACAATTTGACTTTATGAACTCAGGAATATTTTCAGTACTGGTTTACATCATTTATTCAAATACCCTATGCACCTAATTTCTTACTCAAATAAATATTTCCTTTGAGCAATCTGAAACAGAAATAAACTACAATGCAAAAAAGTGACTAAGTGTAGGAAGAGGTGGAAAACTTACTGCTGCCAGCACAGGCTGTCTGAAAAAGCCCATGAATCAGTAGCCATTCTTATTTCTATTTACTGTATGTACTGATGACAAAAGAGTGTCTTTCTCTGCAATATAATTGTCAGTATTTTCCAAATTATAAGTTTTTAATGGGATAAAAAAGGAGATAAATATACTTTAAAAATCAACCCACCCAAAATTATAACCTGTCAAATAACTTGAGGAAGCAATCAAGACTTTGCTTTTCAATTTTTCTTTGGTAACAACATTAAATGCATCAAAATACGAATGCTTTTTTAACATTCACTTGTATTACTTGATTCAGTCCTGTACAGTTTTCTCTCAACATGTAGAGGAATGGTATAAGACTAACTTTGAAGCAACTGAGAGTGTATATATATAAAGCCTGATGTTTGTTTGCATCAAAGCCTTTCTACACACACGTGGCTCTGTGGAAGTACAGTGTAAAGTATACGCAGATCACACTTTTCATTAGAAATGGCTTCCTTTCAAAGAGCATTTTACGATATTTATGGCATTCACAGTGTACCCATGACTACAGTTTCCAGGTGCACCAGATAATGTACAACTTTCTCAAGCAAACATATTTCATTACTCCAAGCCATATTCTGCTTTAAGCTCTCAGCTAATTAACAAGGGCAACAGTTTTGTATATTCTGTGTCACGCATTTAATTTCTAATACGGTGCAATAATTATTTCTATTTTAAAAGACGGGCACTTCAACTACTTGCAATGCAGCTGCAGATAACTTTCATTACCTGATCTTGTGATTTCTTTTTCTTCTTCTTCTTCCCCCAGCACCCTGAACTCTCTGCGTCTTTTCCATTGGCATCACCACAGAGTAATCCATCAAGTTCATCTGTTCCCATCTGCTGTCCCTGAGATGTTTCTGCAGCTAGCCTGTATGAGAGGTTCCTCAAAATGCACACACAGTTTTCAACGGTCTGAAAAGTATGACAAAAAGAAAAATACAGAAAACAAAACCAGAAAAAGATTAAAATTCTCCCCTTGCTCACTCTGAATACACAGCAGAAGGAATTTCATCCATCTTTGCACATGCATTTTCCCAGCACAATTCTTATGTGCACATTTCTGAGTCCTCCCCAGATAATCACAGCTTAAGAGATTCAGAAATTTTTATGGTAACACAGCAGTAGTCTGGACAATACTTTTCTGGGAGGTTTTTACTGTCATTCTGAATTTCACGCTGGAGCCCCATGTGAAAGAGATGTCAAGGTAAAAAGTGATCAACAGAATGTGAACACTCCCAATGTCAGCAAACTCCCACCTCAGTGAATAGAAAATGCTACAAACAGAAAATGGCAATAGATTCTGGCTTTTGTCCTTTTAAAACCAGAAATAACCTTTTTTTCTGGCAAAAATTCTACGTAAATTACCATAAAATTGGGATCTGAGTTCCATTTCACAAGTACTTGTAGCATGAACAGATGATGTTTCTCCAGTCCCTGAAGTAGGACTAGAAATCTGTCTTGCTGCTTCTACTGCTTCTAGCCAGGCTGCAGACAGATACCTTGTGTGCAGCCTTTCCTTTTCATCCATTTATCCTCCTAATAGGTTGTGCCTTCTGCAGAAGGTGCAATAGGAATCCATAAATGGATGAGACCCAGTGGAGGAAAATTCACTTGTAATTCAACCTAATTTCTGCAAGTCTACAAGAAGTTCAGTTCAGACGTGAAACCTACTTATTTAGTTGGTACAATTTGGTTTGATTATCCCTAATAAGAAGGATATGAGCTTAATTTTCTGCACAAAAGGAAAGCATGGTTAAAAAAGTCATTCTCTATCTATTTATATTTATTTCAACTGTTCCTAATGCTCCATGGAGATAAAAAGCAATAGCCACTACATCCCAGCTCTTTTGCTCCATTAACCCAGAATGGAATGATTGTGAGGCTTTCAGCTCTATCATATTCTGCCATATTCACCAGGGAGGCAAACAGATGAGGCTCCGTTTACTTTCACGTACTGCATGAGCTTCTGCCAGGTATGCATTCAGCACACATTTTTTGTGGTGACACGAAGTTCCAGAGGCGGTATCAAATTCAGATTAATCTACATGGGAATATTTATTTATCTGTTTTTTTAATATAGATGAAATGTCACAATTTTGCAATACACTTGTACTAATTTGAAATTTCTGCCAAATACATAAACACGTGTAGAAATATGTATGCATGTGTGTGTCTGTGTCTAGAAAGTGTTCTTAGTGCACCTTTCATAGCTGAAAGCTTTGTGAACATCACAGGGACCATAAGTATTTTTTAAAGTTTGCTGCCTCTTTGATTTTTTTTTAACATTATCATACATGAATTTTATTCACTTTTGATATAATATGCTGAAGCTGAGGTTTTGCATTCGTTGATTAGGATCTTAAACTTTAATTTTCCTTTTCACAAATCTCAGTTTTTGCATTTAAAATTCTCATTTTGTGGAAAACATAAGCTGAGACCATCAAAAGGACAATGTTACCTTGAACTAAAAACTGATAAGCAAACTTCCAAGGCTCAAACGCAACCAACACCTTCTCTACTAAGCTGAACTTCTACAAGCCAAGAAAGCTGGTTCTAGCCACACAGCTGGACAGTCTTCGGCCCTCCTTGACTTTCAAGAATCCTTGCATTCCTTACGCTGTTTTCAGTTTCATCATAAGGGGGCTAAGTACAAGTTCACTAGTTTTTCTACTCTAGCTAGTTTTAACCTACTCTGAAGCTAATGAAGTTAAAAACACCCTTGTGTTTGGGAGCTGCTCTGCAGAAGGCATTAGGGTGGGGTAGGGAGGGCTGGCGACAGCCAAGTTTGCCCCACACCCTGCTGCCAGGTGGGTGCCTGCCTTGTGGGTGGGTGTCCTCTGAGCATCCCTCTACTAAACTTCTATTAATGGAAAATTGATTACAGGCTAAGAGGTTGTGGGATTTTTTGGGTGTTTTGAGGGTTTTTTTTGTTTGGGTTTTTTTTTCCTTTTTTTGTTTCTTTTTAAAAAAAATAAAGCCATGCTGTTAGCCCAGCACCTAATGCTATGAACTTCTCTTAATTCCTCTCTCTGTCCCCTGAATCCGCAGGCAAATTTCACCTATTTAATTCAGGTAGTGACCAGAGACTCCTGGAGGTTATTTCTCTCAAATCTATAAACCATGGGGGTCCACGGACAACTCTGTGAAGTATTATTTGGAAATACAAACCCAGTGGGCTTTAAAACCTTGCTGCACAAAAGGCTGCTCTCCTGCAATTCCTAGGGGTTTGCAAATGTACCAAGGTTGCCCTAGAGCAGCAACTGTAATTAATTTAGCACTGTATACTGAAAGCAAAAGAAACTGGCCTTTTTCTTCTTCTCTGGAATACTTTAATGCATTACAAATCTTCAATTTGTAAATGCTTGGAGTCTTTTTAATTAGGGAGTGCCTTTCACTTCTGGAGAAGCTTGTTCATATCCTAGTATTTTAAGAGAAGTAAAGTTGACATAATGAGGCATCTTAACACAGTTGTTATTGAAAGCATTCATTGATCCTCTTCAAAGAAGAAATAATGTTGGTTTTACTGCAAAACTGCCTATTAATTGCCCAATTTTTTTTCACTTGTTTGCCTTCTAAGCCTACCTCACTCTTATCAGCTCTCCTACTGGGTACTGAAAATCAATATTAAGGTAAAACTGGCTGGGCAATGTAAGGAACTTTACATGGAATATTATAGATTCGCTCTCCTTAAACCAGCATCATATTTTCTACTTCAATAATTCAATTGAGAGGATGACACACTTACCTGTGCATACTACACAGGTACACACAAATACAATCCTTAGCACACTAAAATAAACAGCTCAGCAGTAAAAAACTGAAAAGATGGGCTGAATTATGCTTTGCTACGACATTCCTCACAATGGATTAAAAAAAAAAATTACAAAAAACCTGTCTCTTTATAGTCCCCATGTACCCTGAATACCTGGATTTGCTGCTGAAAAGACAAAGATGACAAACCTTACTATCAATTTCACTGCTCCCCAGAGCAGACTGGATCACGTACAGCAATGCATCTGTCAGGCCATCACACTCCCTCATTCTTCTGCGGGCCTCCTCTCCAGCAGAGCTGACATTCCTGCAAGGCAACAGCAAGGGTCACTATCTGCACAGCTCCCTGCCCACCACCCCGCCTGAAACCTTCTCACAGCTCACATACAGATAAAACACACATTTTCTTTCCTCCTTTCATCAGTTCAGAGCTGTGAATAATGGAGACAGCTATGAATGAGCTCAGGAAATGTAACGCAAAGGGGAACAAATGGAAGACATCAAGTCCTCCACAGGATGGGGCTGAGTGGCCAAGCAGCATGCGCCCACCTGCATGGGGAGACTCATGGCCCACTAAAATTTGGAGAAGGGCTAATAATCCTTCTTTCTTTCTATCTTTTCCTTCTTTCTTTCTTTTCTTTCCTTCTTTCTCTTTCTCTCTCTTTCTTTCTTTCTCTCTTTCTTTTGAGAAGGCATTTTAAAAATGTGCATATGTACAAACAAATCAGGATTTAAAAAGTCTAGAGGTTTTGCCAAATATATCTCTTAGGAATTGAAGAGCCTGGTAGTTAGGGCTCTTAACCTGAGAGAAAAATATTATCAGAGCATAAGATAAAACATCTGCTGTTGCTGCCTTCTCATTTTATATGAGTGTTTCCTTTTCTCTTTCATTTTGAGAGAACATTAATGCCTCAATCTTCTCTTTACAAAGTTATTAGCTGTTTCACCTTGCAAAACGTAAGGCCTCGGATTATTCTAATAACATTGTAATACTTGTGTTCTTTAGACAGGGCCAGAGGGCCTTCTGAACACATTTATATAAATCCAATTAAAACAAAATTTACTGCGTAACATAATGTGTCATAAAGTTCAAAGTACTGATACACAAAGAAACAAATATATAGGAATGAGCATATACAAACAGAATCTATATTTTCTAACATCAAGTCTCCCAGGGGAAAAACTGCATTCAAATTTGCACAGCAGGTTTGATTTGGAAATGGGTGAATTAGCAATCTCAAGAATGGTATAACGCTTTTCATGTAGCGTCCTTCAGTAGGGGAAGACAACCCTTTGCTGAGGTGGCTCATCTGTAGCTCTTCTCTCCCCACTACTGAAGTTTATACAAAGAAAGAACATAAAAGAACACACACACCAGACCTACGTATTTAATGCCAATATGTGGAAATGGAAGGGAGGACATTGGCCCTTGAATTTTTGAAGAAGGCAAGGCACTTTCTATCTTTTATGCCATTTTCAATGACCTTTGCATTAAAGATGGAGAAAGAACAGGAATCCTGGGGTGGGGGAAAAGAATTTCAGATGGAGGAAGATGAGAGGGTTACATTTCCTTTCAATTCTTTCTCTGCTCTACCTACTTCATCCTGTTCTGACTCCTTATTATCTATAAGAAGGCATTTCCCCAAAGTAACGAAGAGTCTTATAACTGGACAATCCCCCAGCCCCTCCAAAGCAGGTCCCTAACTGACCCTACCCTCTAAACATACATGATTTACCATCTATACTTGCATCCCCACACAATCCTAATTAGTCCTGCTCTCCCACGCACAAACTGGCCCAAATAATTCAATACTGTTCCCTTCACCTCAGCAGACAGCCTGACAGAAAACATACAGCCTGGAGCACTGGAATGAATTCTTGTATCTCTCTAGCAAACAAATTCACTCTCCACGAGACCCCTCACTTTTTGCCACATTACACATCAGAAGTCTGCCCTTCATAACAGCTTGCAAATTTTGTGTTGTCCGGTTCCTCTGGTCCCTGAACTCCATGCCTCTTCCCCTATATCTCTGCTGCTATGGGATCAGCAGGTGAGGGGTTTTCCTCCAGCTCATGGAGAAACCTTCTTCTGCCATCTAGGAAGTAGGGTCTGGAGAATATCAACTGGAAAAACTCTCTCCCTTTGAAGTGATGGAAACTTCTGACTTACCTTTGTCTGACAGAAATATGAAAGTAAAAATGCAGAGCATGGTTTTCCTCAAACAGTGCATATGCCCTATATTTGCAGGGCTGGGGACTCCACCTGAAGTAGACTAGACTACCCCCCTTTTAAAGGCAACAGCTCCACTGAAATTCTGAAAGGGCAGAACATGTAGGAAAAGCAGAATCACAGACTGGAAAAGTGCATTGTGGGGTATATAGTGAGGACAAGAAGGATTATTTGCCCTCCGTCTGAAATTTTGTTCTCTTATCCTCTAGGAAGATAAAGACAGAGGTAGGCAGATAAATATAGTTAGATAGAGGGTATTTAGGCACTGGAGCAGGTTACCCAAAGAAGTTGTGGATGTCCCATTCCCTGGCAGAGTTCAAGGCCAGGCTGGAGGAGACTTTGAGCAACCTGGTCTAGCAAAAGGTGTTGCTTTCCGTGGTCGGGTGTTAAAATTCAATAGCCTTTAAGATGTCATCCAACCCAAACCATTTCATGATCCCATGACTCTGTGATGAAGAAATAAGAGTTGTAGCCAGGCCTACAAGTCTAACTGCACAAATTATACTAGGAGGATGCTGAGAAAGAGTTCTCAGCACAGCTCTGCACCTTTCTTTGCACCACTATGAAAAAAAAAAAAAACCTGAAATATTTCTGAATCCTTTTAAACTGAGATAGATCTTACAGTCTGTACTAAAATAATGTGTGCAGGCTTCTTTATTTTCTGCACTTACATATTCTGAGTGCAAGCTTTCAAAATAGACTGATTTAGACAACAGTAGAAAGAGAGAGGTACATTCTTCCCGATCTTCTCATTGAGGTGATTTTTCCGTCTCTATATCATGGCCAAATGCACGTCACCTTGACTGTCCAGGGCCTGCAGAGACTGTCAGCCTCTCAGTTCCTCTCCAAGTTCATCAGAAACTCCCCCTCACCAAGACAGCAATGTAGACAACCTTATAGTCCCTGAGCTGTGAGCTGTCTGCCTCGTTCACTTCCAGCAAACAAAGAATATGAGGCCTTTACACAAAGCAATACAGACACACCAGGGGCACATCCTGCACAGACAACGCATTTCCTTGCTCTGTGTGGAGGAGTTGTCGAGTTGGGTTCTTCTGTTTATCATCCTTCCCCATTATGCTCCAGTTATCAAGAGGTGGATATTCTGAATTCCCAAGACTGCCTTTCCTTTTCTTACAGAAGCCACCTTTTACTTTCTGCACTGACTTGTAGCTACTACAGCCCTCCCCAAGACATGGTGCAATTATTCACATGGGAAATAGCTTAAAAACCAAGACAAACCCAATCTTGCATCAACATTTTGGCAGAAATAATCAGTTGATTATTATAAAAGAAGTAAATCCCATTATCTAGCACTCTCATGTCACCTCTACTGAAGTAATCACTGTTAACTGAGATTATTCACAGAGGGTCTCTAATATCACCATGTTCAGGCTATGTAGCTCTGCAAAAGAGAAGCAAGTTCCAGATTGCATGAGCTGCCAAAGAAAACACACTGCCATGCTAATTTTATTTCTCACTGTTAACTTAAACATGCTGTATCTGTCAGTGTGACAGGGAGTAAGACATGATTTGTCATTTGTGAATTTATAGGTCACTGTGCAGATGTTAAATTGGAGCATTAGTAGTATCTACTGTTGGCAAGATGTCCCACTAGGTCAGTGCATATTTCTCCGGTCTCATTTTTCAAATGAAATCATGTTTTCTGGATGTTTTAAAGGATGTGGAGATAAGACGCACAAGTTTTCATGGCAAAAATACTTTTCCATTGTACATGCAGCCTAGTTTGATCACCCTGTATACTTTGATTCTTTGTGTAAATTCCGTTCATGGTGTATGTGAGCTATAGGCTGCCATTTTGAATCTAATAGGGCAAGGAGTCCTTCAGCCTGCCATAAACCAGTAAAATGAATTTCAAATAGAATCCAGTCATGCAGGAATACCAAGAATACAGAGTGCTGAAGAATAATTCTCAGTTTAGTCAGAATGTCCCACTTAGACCTCTAAACCCCAGCTAATGTAAACAGCTTTTTCTCAAGAGAGAAACACTAGGAACAGATAGTCCAGGCAAGACCTCAGACCCATGGTTCATTGAACCGTTTTTCTGAACAAATGGCAGACTGATTTTGCTAATTACCTAGGAATGGGAAGAGAACTGAAATAATGCAGCTTCAGTTTCATGGGAAAATGAACCAACTATCATATCATCACCTGATAACTAACAGCAGGCATGATCCTCCACACCTAGGGCGTGTCAATCCAAGGCTCTAGGGATATGAAAGGTGTGGTACAATGGAGTGCACTCGGCAACACATACCTGACTCTTGTCAACCCCGGCACTTGCATTAGTTATTCAATGCAATTGTTAGGCTTTGAGGTACAGGAAGATGGGTGGTGCCAAGTGATTTCTTTCTGCTTTAGGGTCATTTTCCACACACTCATACAAACAATGGGAGGTTCAGAGCAATGTCCTTATGATTCCAGGATAACTAAATTCATCTGCCTTATACAGGGGAGGGACAATGATTTCTATGGAAAGATCATCCAGAAAGCCAGTGTGCTGAGACGTGACCTCTGGATATGGGAATATTTAGCAAGCTGTTGACATTACTTCCAGTGGCAGTTTTACCCATCTCAAAGACAGAATTAAAGCATCTGCACCTGCCCTCCCTAAGCATGCTCAGGTCACACCAAGTTAGTAGGACCTTTCCTGCAGCAGCTACAGGTCTGCAGATTGCAGATCTCATTGCAGTCATGCAGGATAATGATGGAGAATGAATAATATACATTTAGCAAAGGTGAAATTGAGACAGGTATTCCTCAAAGCCCCATGATAAAAAAGAGAAAGCACGTTTAATGTCTAGTACATGTAATATTTTTTTTATGGCATGATATAGGAGAAGACAGACACAGGAAGGATAATATCCTAAATTAGGTGGAAAGCACAAGTTATCTTCGGTATTAAACTTCAGGAGCCTTCCAAGTATATTGTTATTCCAAGAAGTTTTGTGTAAGAGGGACTAATCAGAACAGCCTCAATCTTTTTCATCCTTCTACATGTTCCAATAGCCACCAAAAAGAGATTTTTCACAGCAAGGGGGAAAGGTTTAAGTAAATCGAGAACTACACCAACCCCATTAATGTTATAGCAACTGTGGTTACGTTTTCCTGAGGATACCTAGCAAGGGAAAAACCCTCAGAATACTGAGTAACTAAGTTACAACTGACACACTAAATACTCTTCTTTAAAACATACAGATTAAAAACACAAACAAAAAACCCCACCCTGACACTGGCCTCCTCTAGATGTGCTCTTTTATACGCTGCCTATTTCTATTTCTGTCTGATTGACTGAGCATTTCTCCTTCAGGGACCAAGCCTTGTTTCAGGGGCAAGCCGGCATCCTCAGTCTCATCAGAGGGTGCCATGGTGATGATCCTCTGAGCTGGTCTGCAGTGTAACAGATGATCCCCTAAGATCTACTGCTTTTCCTGTGCACTCTCAGCTGATTCTGTCTGCATTCAGGCTCTTTGCTGCAAGGGTCTAATGCAGTGACACAGACAGCAAAATGAAGCAACCAGCACTGTGCATGTATCCATCAAGGATGCCCAGGGTCGTTACCAGTCCCCATCCAACCACACAATTGGTTGGGGCTTTTTATAGTGGAGTAGTCACATTGGCTTATCTGTAAGTACTCAGTGCAGCCTTTGGCAGGGAATAAATAGGTTAGCTGTACTAGCTCTGGTTACTACTGTGACTTTTAGACAAATTCTGATTTTTTTATTATTATTTGTACACTAAGGCTTCTTAAAATCATCTCTTCCTGCTGAAAACTAAATTAGCTGATATTTCTCAGACAAAATAGAAGTTTAAACAAGGCAGTGAGACAAAAATGAAGAAAACACAGGATGGTTCATTTTTCATTATTAAGTGTTTCTAAGTGTTAGGTTTTCAGTGACTACAAAATCAGTTTGTTGTTTGCAGTAAAAATAAATTAAAATAGATTTTTCAGTCACTGACATAGATCTCCCTTTAACTTTTCCTGATTTGAATGACAGTTCAGTGCAGTATCACCAAAATCAGCAAGATTTCTTCTTGCTAAATATTCTTAGCACCAATTATAGCCTTCTTTATCAATTAGTTGGTTTTCAGATTATAGCAATCCTGCATGTGGATTAAGAATAACATAGGTTTGGGGGAAAATTGTCTCATATTACTTAGAATAGCTCAACTGTAGTTAAAGAAGCAAGACATTTTATATCAACAGGAATTTAGCCTAAGAGAGATCTTTCTCTCTTAGATATTATTTTCACTTTAAAAGAATACTTTGCAATTAGACAAACATCTGACAGTCTAGTGGGGATACAGTCTTGGTTATTAACCTTTCTATCAAATGCTATGACAATGTGATTTAGCTTTGATTATTCAGCGGTACCTTTTGTTTTCAAAACGTCAGAGCAATTAGCCTACCAAGTCAAGCACTCAACAGGTGCCTTTTACTGCTGTGCTTCTGCATGTCCAATCCTAGGGCTAAATGCATTGTTTTTAACAACTGCTCTGTGCGACTTGTGAAGCAATTGACTCCTTCCTAACATCGTTTTTTGCTATTTTGGTGCCTTTGAGAGATACATGATGGGAAAGCACATGAACTGCAACAAACATTTTAAAAGAAATTGTCTCCCTAAAAAAGCCCCAAACCCACCCTAAATTTTCTGGCATAAACAATTTCAGTACAGGTTCATGGTATAATCAACCATAGCCTCATCTGACAGAAACAAAAAGTATTTCTAAGTACCCCTCTGCCCTTTTGGTGTGTTTCCATCTTAAGTTTAATTCTATTTAACTACAATACACAGAATTACACATAGTGTTATCATGAAATGTTTTAAATTATGGTATTAAAAAAATCCCACCAGCATCAAATTTCGATTTTTGATATTTACTTTTGCTAAAACACATTACTTTCTTCATAAATACCACTGCACTCATTAATGCTCAGCTGTTTATACAACTTTTAATGCCTTACCTGTTCATTCAGTAAGAGCTGAAATATTGTGTCACTTATTGCCCTTGGGAAGACCTGCTGTGGTACAGACTCTGAAGGTCATAACGGGAATAATTTAAATATGTCAACATCAAGACACTTCTCTCCACTTACAATTGTAACGTTGCTAAATGGAGCTCTATATATGTTAAAGACATATACAAGAATGTAATTAAAGCATTAGCTTTTGATGATCCAGCATTAAATACTGGCATTAGCTCAGGCACTTCTGTCCTACAGAACTGCTGTCCAAAGGACTCTGCAGCTCTTACTCCTTGCATGGACTGAAGAGCAGCAGGAGAAATTTGTGGAGAAGGATGGCACTGAGGCTGCCAGGTGCAGGGATCACTCCCCCATGCCAGCACCCAGTGAAACACCTACGTGGCCAGGGGGAGCACGCCCTGAGGCAGTACTAATGGTCTCATTCCATATTTCTTTTCCGGTTATCTACTCTGATCACTGTGAGAACCCAAAACTACTGTGTCAGATGCTTCAGCATTGGAAAGTAGTCTCGCTTCTTTCATTTTTCTGTTCAGCTTATTATCTTATTGAGAACAAAACTGATCAGACATAAATGGTTTTAAATTAACCTCATTCTACCTATTATTCACCAGGTTGTTTTCTTCAAATGCTTATAAATTCGTCTATTTTGATGTTCTTAATTGCCTTCCTCTACATTAACCATTCATGCAATTTCTGAAGTATTAAAATTCTGGTTATTTGTACATCATTTCTATGCCTACTTTTCTTCTCCGCTAAAAGATAAAGCCTGTATTTGTCCTGTTTAGGTCTGTGGGAAAGTCTTTGATTTTCATGAACTTCCCCAGCAAAAATTCTTCCACAAGAATAAAGATATCCTCTCTTTCATTTTTTGTAGGCTATATTTTCAGGAAAATCTTGTCATTACAAGTGCATTCTTAAGAACCATTGAAAAGAAGCAGATAAAATGCTCTAGAGTTCAGAGTAAGCATCAAAGAAGTATACTATCTTTAAAAGGCAGTAATTTACTGTGTTTAAAATATTATTCTGAGTGTACCAGCATATCTTAGACTGCTGAGATCCCTTTACAAAATTATTTGAATGTTATTTCTCTAATATAATTTTAAGCTGTAAAGAAAAATCACCCCCCTTCAGTCAAAACTGTAACACACACAACAGCTGGGGAAAAGGATTTTCATTCGCACCTGAAACTTGGAAAAGGAATTTAGCCAACTTCTCACAGTGTGTGAAATTTACTGCCATCCTTTGATATATTTGACTTTTTTTAATCTTAAGAACAACTAGTACTAACAAACAAAAACAAAAAGTCTTAGTTTTGACAGTTCTTTCCCCTTGACTTTATTCCAGTGTAGCTCATGTGCTTTTCAGGAATACATGCAAGCCTCTTTTCTATACACTCAGAAATATTTCAACACCTGAGCTGGTCATGATAAAAGTGCAACTTCAGAATCCAACATGTGGCCAAAATACATTTCTGACCTGCTGCCAGGTTTTACCTGAAATTGCTTAGTACTAGGCAGGCATGTTCTAGCTACAGAAGACATTTTTCGCTATAGTGATAGGAAAGGACCAGACCCTCACATAAAATTAACAGTTAATTAAAAATATAAGCATGATGCTTTTCCTAACAGACCAGTTTGCTTATTTAATAAAACTCCTAAACAGAGAAAAAATATTATATATATCTGTATCTATATCTATCTATCTATCTACATCTATATATCTATGAAAAAAGTTTCACAAGTATAGTTTCTGGAATCAGAAAAAAATCCCCCCAAACCTACGAGCAAAACCTACAAAAAACAGACTTTGGGTTATGCCTTTTAAAAGTTTATTTGTTAAATATGTTGCCTTCTTAAAGGACTAGTTTGTGCATCCTTTCTCTCCTCTCTCAAGTAACTATGAACTCAAGAAGTCCTTAGAGTTGGTACCCTCTGAAGCCATCCCCTGCTCCATTTTAATAAAGCATTTGGCTTTGGGTCTCCAGCATGATCAGAAATCTTCGTGCGAAGAATGTCATTGTGCTACCCCAGAGAAGCAAAAAAGGAAGTGATTTGAAGCCAAGTATCTCCATTAAAACTTTCTCAGTCATTTGAGTGTCTTGCACTCCAGTGAGTCCTGTTATCCATAAATACTTTTAACTGATAATTATAAAAGAAAAAAGTGCTTCAATGAGTAAACTGTGGGTCCTATCCTGGTCTCCTTTGTGGCTCATACACACAAATGGAACAGTAAGAAGTTAGTTAATTTCCCAGAAAAAACAGGCCATTTAACTATCCAATGAATAGCTTGTTACATGGAAAAAAGTCCATATGCCAAATAGACCCATTTGCCACACAAATTCAGTTTAAGAGCAACAAAACTCATGTAGTAAAAAGCCAAGTGCCACAACTGCCAAACTCCTACAACATGATGCAAGAAGACAAATCTATGATTCAGGTATAAACCCAGTAATTTTACATTTCCAAGTAAACAGACACTTTGAAAGTATGGGAAGTTGAAATGAGTTCTCCCAGTTTGATGATATAGGGGTGTGATACTGTATTTCTAGGCAAACACAAAAGCTACCTCTTGAAAAAAACTAAAAAAAGAAAAAGAAATAGAGCTTATTTCAGACACATTAACACAGGAGAGCATCTGTATGAGGAAAAACTAGTTTAAACCTTGGGATGACATATCATGACACTGTCATTTTGGCTTCTCACTCTGTTAAACAAGCATTCTACTTGGGCCAGATGATAGTTCAGATGTGACTTTCTAGTTGTATAAATATGAGAATAAACAATGGCCTTAGAGATGAATTTTGGATTCCAGTTTTACACAAGATTCTATTTTCTGTGTTCTGACTTTCACTTTTCCATTCGATATGCTGATTTTTAAGTTTACATTGTTGTTACTAAACCAAAACTAAAAGTTTTGGATGAGGTATTACAACATACTGCATATTCGTTTCATATACTTTGGTGGTCACTTAAGCTCAGTAAGTCTGCTTGCCTGTGCCCTTAAGTTTGAAACATTTAAAAGCATTATTTGTAATGCCCTTCTTCTTGGATCTTATAACTCAAAGTATTGGAAAGTTATACCGTTCTCTTGCTTTGGTTTTAGAACTAAGTGAAAAAGATAATCACAAAAATCACACCATAAACAATGTAAATACCTCTATTTAGCAAAGTTACCAGTCTAAAAATCCTATGAATAAAGATTAGGTTCCAGAAAAAACATAAGCAATAAGCAATCCTATCAGCCTGGAGGAACAAACAAATAGGCTCGTAATTGCTCAAGTAAGGTGCTTCCCTTAACCTACAAAGCAATCTCCCTGACACATCTGAGTTTCAAGTGCCTTCCTGCATCTATTTTGAAGTCTTGAAAAACCATTATCAGTGCAGTGCCTTGAGAAGAAAGGAGGGTAAATCAGCTTTGGTTGTTGACTAATCAGATGAGCACAATTAATTACAACACCAATCAGTTCATTAGATTATTAGCTCCATCTCTTTTTGATCAGCCACTTAGAAATTTTAATACAGAGGATAAGAAGTCACAAAGCAGAACACTCATTAGAGTATCAGAAGTATGAAACAGTGCTCTGACTGAAAAGAAGTAAGTTACAGCACAGCACAGCAAAGTGGAAGGCGAATGCTTTTCAGCTCTGTGAGTGCCCACGTTCTCAGTGAATTGACTGCTATGGACATTCCTCCAGCTGGAGTCTCTCTCCAAATCCCAGAGGTGTCTTTCTCCCCTACCAAACTAAAAATCTTTAGAAATGCTGCTTATTTGTCATTTCTCCCTGTTCCTTGTATAAGCTAGTTACCAGTAGGTAAGTTTCTTTTACTGTCATAATCTGCATGCTCTGTTACCAGCTCCTCCTTCCCAATTTTCAGTTAGGCATCTCAAAATTAATTTATCATTTGCTCATATTATTTCTTTCTAGTCACATAATTCATTAAATGATACTGTTCCTGTGAAATTGCATTTTATTATTTCTGTAACAATCTCTACCCTCAATTTTCATTTTTTTATGCTTTAACTTCATTAAAAACATCAAGGTATCTATGCTACTTCCCAGTAATAGCATCTCATGGTGATGATTTTTTGAGCTAAATACCTATAAAAAATTTCATTATCATAAATTGCCCAATTGTAAAAAAAAAAAAAAAAATTATGTGATGCATAATAAATTACAGTTCTTATGCTTTGTCCCAATATGCCTTCAGCATAACAAATAAATATGTATGTTCATGTCCTATTTTCATGACAGCTAACCTGAAATTGCCAGTGAGCATCCTACCTCAGATCATGTCACATCATCCTATCTCCGAATGGCTTTATGTGCACACTGAGGGATGATGAAAGAACTGACCCTCTAGCATGCCCTTCAGCCTAATGAGTTACTGTGCAGCACTGCTGCTTGAAATAACCTGTAAAAAAGGAAGGGAATGACTCTACCACAACCCTACTTATCTCCACCTTGTCCATGCCATACACAACGATGAACAAACACTCCCTGCTACGAGCACTACTGTCAATGCTCTCTACCCCTTTGGCTTATACCCCAGGGAAGGTGTCCGACAATCTGGATCTTCTGCCAGAACAAACTTCTTACAAAGCCCTACACTGCCCTGTTTTGATGCCTGGCTGTCTTGTATGTCACAGGAATTGCTCAGGAGGCAGATATTACTTATTGTCAGAGATTTAATTTTTTCCCTTTTCATTTTAACACATACCCTTTGAATCAATTCAGTTATTCCTGTTAAACTAAATGCCAAATTCAAACTTTCCATTGGTGCCTGAAAGTGCTTGTGAAACTCTTGCATGAGTAGCAGACTCTACTTTGTTATTTGCTTGGTCATGGAATGTACTATTATGCTTCAGATATTTCACCCACCCATCTGCAAAGATATGCATTTAACACATTACTGTATTTGCCTCATCCTGATTCTTCCTATAAATTGCACCACAACATTTGTATGCCGTGAAAGAACAGGACACCTCACCCTCAACCCTTCTTCTCCCCAAAAAAATATGGTTTGCAGGTGCTGGGTGTATATGATGGATAAAATTTTTGGTAGAGTCACTGTCTTCTTTATCTCATAATCACTTTTGTGCATCCTATTTCCATCAAGTCTCTCTTACATAGGAGCTTTAGTATGTTTCTTGGGCCAAGAGGCAGTGTTTTGTATTCCAGAAACCCACAATTCACCAACAATAAAAAAAGAGTGGGGGAAATATTACGCAAACTGAACAACCAAAAAAAGTTGAGAGCTGGTTTCAAGTACAAAGTTACTGATGCTGTGGCAAACTTCAGCCTTGGTCTGCAGTTAATTATTCCTACACTGGGGAATTTCTGCAGTTGTTTTTACTCTTCAGTTGATAGGTAAGAATCCCCTGAGCAAGAGATACTCAGCATCATCAGTACTTGCTGCCATGTGACCTGCTTTTACAACAATCCTCACCTCTAACAGTGCTTTGACTGCAGTGGTGCTATGCCAGGGAAAAGAATCATCCTTTATATGCTTTGTTTTCCAGTCAGACCAAATTAGCAAAAAGATAATTACAGCTTATAAAGGTGTCTGTTCTTTTATGAATAAACACTCATTCTAATTTTGTAATTATTATTTTACCATTCTCAGTTAATTGTCAGTTATTCAAAAACATAGCTTCCTCTGAAACAGTGCAAACACAATTTGCTGAATTACAGTAAAATTTCCTATATTATGTATAAAGACTGCAAATTATTGAATACAACTTCAGGAAGCTCAGTGCTTATTTCCCAGCTCAGAGAAGATTTCCACTGCCAAACCTTGCTGAAATAAATATGCTAATAACAAGTACTAGAGCATTTTTTTCCTTTCTTAGCAGGTGGCTCTGGTAAAGTGACACTCCATCAAGACAGTAAGCGTATGAATCTAGTATTGCAATGTTCCAGTTCCTTGTGCTTGAGTTATCTTTCTGCCCAGAGCAGACCGTCTCCATGACCCTCCTCTGGACCAACTCCAGCAGGTCCATGACCTTCTGATGTTGGAGGCCCCAGAGCTGGATGTGGCACGCCAGTTGTTGTCTCAGGAGAGTAGAGTAGTGAGGGAGAGCCACCTCCTGGCCATGCTGCTTTTGATGCAGCCCAAGATACCACTGACCTTTTGGGCTGTAAGTACACACTGCTGGCTCATGTCCAGCTTTTCATCCACCAGAACTCCCAAGTGTTTCTTGGCAGGGCTGCTCTCAATGACTTGTCCCATTCTGCACTCATGTCTGGGATTGCCCTGACCCAGGTGCAGCATCTTGCACTTTGACTTGTTGAACTTCATGAGGTTCTCATGGGCCCACTCCTCAAGTTTGTCTGCATCCCCCTGGATGACATCTCTCCTTCTGTTGTGCAACTGCACTGCTCAGCTTCATGTCATCTGCAAATTTACTGAGGGTGCACTTGATCACTGACATTAAAGAGCACTGGACTCAAGCCAGAGCCTTGAGGGGCATCACTCATCACCAGCCTCCCCTGGAGATAGAGCCATGGACCACAACTCTCTGCGTCCATTCAGCCAATTACTTATCCACCACGTGAGGCAGAGGTATTGGAGGGGCCTCAGCTGGGGCTCACCCTCTTTTCCCTACTGCAATCAGAATCAGACAATGATTGGGCTTTGCTGGGCACAAGCACCACTCCCCATATCCTTGGACTCTGGCAGCAGGTAAGTGTGTCTCTGAATACAGCTCTGGGAACTTCTTAGCTGCATAAAACCACATCAGGGTTTAGAAGACGGGAAGAACTGCATGCCTGCACTCCAGAAACATCCACTGGCACCAATGGGTGCCACCAAACATCCCAGGAGCATTCAGGCACTATGGGGACTCTTCTACTGGAGGAAGCTTTGGAAAAGTTTTTTGTATTTCATATGCAGTATTTATCCTGCACTAACTTCCTCTGGAGATACAGGATCTACCCTGAGAGTATTCACTGGGAGAATTACTGAGAATCAACTATTTCACAGTTCTTTGCTTTCTGCTATTCCACAGTGTAGACAAGTCCCTAAGACAAAACTCTTGGTTACAACAGACCATGGTGATTCAGTTTAATCTGCTTAATCTGCCTGCTTCTCACCAAACACATCCTCACTCTTGCCTCACCATTTTACCTAAAATGTTGCCTTCAGCATCACAGTATTAAGCCACACAACACCACTGCCATCCATATCATCTGTTCTCTTGAGAATCTCCATGGAAAGCAGCACCCTGGCAGATGGAAAACGTGAACTTCGGTGTTTTCCCACATTTTCTGTGGATGTGCTGGGCTGCTCCAAATACTGTGTCTGCCAGGCAGTGGTACTGCTGTGATGGCTGCAGCCAAAGCAATCCACATGCATGTAGGCGAATGCCTGAAATTCAATCCATACCGTGAAATCTTTTCTCAAAACATGCCTAATTAAACTGAGCCAGTAAACATTTATAATTGAAGCAGCAAAATCTCATACACCTGTCTTTGCTATCTGTTATAGCCTCTTACAGGAATCATGGCATGACTATCAATATGCGTCCTGCCCTCTTTCCCCAAATAGTTATATCACTTAGGTCTTCAATTTACACATTTATAACCCAAACTCCATTTGAAAAGCGGCACTATAACCTGCCCCAGAAGATTCAGGCAGTCTGCTAGGCTGTAAACTTGATTTACAGATCTGCCCTGCTAACTGAACAAAACATGACAGCCAAAAAAAAATTGCAGTCCCAGAGAAGTTGATCCCTACTATAAAACCAGAAAGAACAGCAGTAACAAGCATAAACTCTCAAACTACTTTAAAGATTAAGTGCAACCATCTTTATTTATTTAGACCAACGGTGAAGTCACTCTGAACGAACAGCAGAGAGTTCTGGAAATATTTCAGTATACAAGTTCAGAGAACTCCAGAAAAATATGGAGGTATCAATGAGATTGAAAAACAAGACCTAAACGTCCCAAAGTTGTATTAGTTAGGTAAAGTGATTAATAAAAAATCTACTGGGTTTCCTCTATGTCCAGTTCTTCAAAAACTGTAGTATTAATATTTTGCATGGAATTTTAAAGTTCGACTGCAAGTTCAAGGGGATTTAACTGAATTTATACTTACAGATAGCAAGACACTGTGCATGTAATGCTCAATACTTTGACTGCAATTTCATCTTGATGTAAAGAATAATGAAAAGCAGCTTGCAATTGCAATTCTGAAATTGTCTATTTAAATAAACATCTAATTACAAATGTCCAATATTGTAACTACACATTTCAATTTAAAGTACCATCAAAATACCACTTATTTACTTATTAAGAGAACCCAAATTAACACTTATTAGCTAACATGACCGTAATTGAAAAAAGATTTTCAAATACAAATCTTTCTTGAGCTGTTTGGCTGACATTTGAAAGTAATCATACTTGCAATTGCTAATCAATTCATCGTTGTAACGTGCTTTACAGAACAGTACAGTTAGAAAGTAGAAGACTGAAAACTTACGTAATGCCTAAATTAAATTGACCTCTGCATCTGTAATTCAACCCCCTTTTACAGAATGGTTGTGATATGTTGTCTACTCTGTCACTTTTCACCATGTGGGACTTTTCACCTGTAGGAACCCACCGTGTGTGCAGGAATCCACTGGATTTATTTGATGTGCATGACAGTTCCGCTTAGAAGGGGTTGTTTTCCATTAGCCTGCTCACCTCTGTCAGCAAGTGCTCCATGACCAATGCAAGGGAAGAGGAATAATGGCCCTGACATGAGAAAGGAGGTAAGGGAATTTTGTTCTGTTCCAGATTTTGTCTCAGAGCTTGTAATTTCTGTATTCCCAATCTTCCAGGGGCTGATCTTGAAATTCTGAAGTCACTTACATAATCTCAGAAATGTTAGTTGGAAGAACCATCAGGAAGTCATCCGGGTCCAGCCTGCTGCCTATGGGAGGATTATCAACATCAGACAAGGTCAGTGGTTTTGTTGAAGAACCTTGAAGTCATCGAAGGATGGACATTCCACCAGCACTCTGTTCCAGTGTGGCACTGCCTACCTGGTAAAGTGCAATGTCCAATTTGAACTTCCCAAACTGAAACTTGTAACCTCTTCCCTGCACCCTCTCCAGTTTTCTGAGAATTTTTATTAAACTATGTGGGCCCAAAGCTGGAAACAGTGTTGCCCAGGTGTCCATAGCAGAACCCAGAAAAGGGAGATAGTCTTCCAGCACCTGCTAGTCATAGACGTAACCCAGTCTGCCATATACATGATGAGAACCCACTGTCGGCTCCCATTTGGGTTGGTGTCCTCTATAAACCCCAGCTCCTTTTCAAAAGCGTGCTGCTCAGTCAGGATTTTCAGCCTGTACTAATAAAAAAATAAAGGAATAGTATATTCCATCAGTACTCTCCGTTCATCCACGTGGACAAACACTTTATCACAGAGGGCAATCACACTTATTAAACATGATTTGCCAGGGGTAAATCCATGCTGACTGTTCCTCCTTCATATGTTTTGAAATGGATTCTACAAAGTTATACTCCGTGTTTTTTCCAGGGTTTGAGATAACAGTGATCCCGAGACTGTTCTTTCTGTTCTCCTCAAAACCAGATAAATTTTTAGCCTTTAGTTTTCAGTCACCTCCCTAAAACACCAGTGTGATAGATGCCTCATAACTGTATCAATCAGCTTTTCTTGTGATACCCTTGCGTAAATTCCACCCAGTGTCATGGATCCAAATACATATATATGCATATGTTCTCCAAATAGTCCTTATCCTGTTGATGCCCATGTTTCTCCCTGTTCTTCCTAAAACACACTGAAAGGTACAGGAGTCCAGGAGCAGGATTTGCCCGATAAAACTAAAGCACAACAATTGTTGAGTTCTTCAGTCTTTTCCCTTTTATCCATCACTAGGTTGTCTTTCCCATGCATTAATGGACTTACATTCTCCTCAATGGCTTTCTTCTTTTAGGATACACATACCTGTAAAATCCCCTGCTGTGGCCCTTTATAACCCCAGTTACCTCCTGCTGGTCTTTGATCTTCCTCATTTTATCTCCAAATGCATCTCTTCATATTCCTTTGCTGTTCTGGTTTCCACTCTGGTTTATTCTTGTGTTTCAGGAGACTTCCTGTTAGCCAAGTGAGCAGTTCTGCCGTAATTTCCAGTCTTCCTGTACAGCAGCGTAATTTGTTCCCAAGTTCCCAGCAAGCTGATTGCTTTTTGTTTGGTGTTTATTTTGGTTTTGGTTATGTGGTGGTGTTCTTTGTTGGTGTTTCAGTTTGTTTGTTTTAAATTCATGAACACCTTTCTGCTCTGAAATGGGTTCACAAAGGATTCAAAATCTACTGAACTTGTGACTGCCATGACTGACACCTTGATGCTGCTGTCAGGAGGATGATCAAAGCCTAGGCAGGTATGGTTAACAACCAAACTTAAACTGGAAAGTATGCCACTACAGTTGAGAATAACAACCTAAATGTACAGTCCAGGCCCCCAGGAGGCTGATACCAAATGAAACAGTCTATGCTGCTGGCTGAATGTGCTGATGTGAACCTGTTGCAGGGCACATGTACCCAGTGCTGCAAGTTACCTTCCACTTCTACTGCCAACATCATTCATATTTCCCACCTAGGTATCAAGGACTGGCAACAGCAGTACTGCTTTGAGTGAGACAGTGACAGCAGTTGTGCTGAGGCCACTAAATTCATTTCACACTAACTATGAAAAAAGCAGAGCAAACTCCAAACTGGCATCTGCTGTAAACCGATCTGTTTCTCACTGCAGATTTTGAGCATGAACAAATATTTATTATTGATAAAATAGATTAATAATTTGTTTCTTACTGAATACACGAACTTGAAAAAATGAACAGCACAAGGACAGACCTCCAACAGAGAGGAGTAAATGTGAAATGATTAAACAGGAAAGGAATGAATAGCTTAGATGCCTGCCAAGAATCCCATTCCCAATACTGCTGCATGTCTCCACCGGTGAAAACTCCAGGTATTCAGATGTCACTGTAAACATGATCAATCTCCTTTCCTTCCTTATCTAAGAATAAGAAGTAAGGAAAGAAAGAATGAAATGTTATTATTAGTTCTATTTGAAACCAAGAAGAAAACTGGTGGATAGTTTCACTGCTATCCTTTATAACACATTCCTGTACTTGATTTAAGAATGGGAGCTGTTAGGTTAGTTTAGATCATAAGGAGCAATGGAAATCAATTACTTCTATTGTATGGCAGCTACCTTAGAAGTTTTTGATAGATGAAGGCCAGTACATGATAGTCACCAAAGTATTAAATAAACTCCAGTTCCTGCATATTTATTTTTATCTATTACATCTGCTACAAGATGTGGTTTGCATTAGAATCCCCTAAACTGTACTAACTGGAAAATACCTGAAGTACCCTCATACAAAGTAAAATATATTTACTTTGCTAAAGCATGATCAATTTAAGCTCTCATGTAGTTGCAGGGAAGGAAGTGAAAATAGTATCTAAAGATTATGATACTTTCACTTTGTAAACTCTAATCTTTTTAGTTTATAGTATAAAGATAATTTCCTAGAATGATCTACCCAAACCCTTGAATAATGGCTAGCAATAAAACACATCCACTAGCAATAAAACATAATGACAGGGCTCATGCTATGCTAATTTGTTTACATAAATTAGCCCCTATTTAGTAATTACACTGTATGCCTGCCATAAGGTCAGGCAAAATGTAACCCTGGCAGAAGTGATACTACAAGCATTATAATCTAGACAAAGATATGTTGGAGAATTATAGGGGATAATTAATCAGTTAATGCTTTCCTTGTGTTTCATGATATGCAGAGTCACGATTCTAGAATAAAATGTTTGTGCTAATGCAATCACTTCCTTGAAAGAAATTCTACCAACTGCTATTATTCAGGCCAAAGAGTGCCAAAAAAAGAAAAATATATAAATACATACAACCCCCCCCTAGAGATGCACACACGTCTTTCTGTTTTATTAGCAGGTAATTATGTGTTTTCATTAGAGATAATAATACTAGCAAAGTGCTTAAAGTACCTATATATTCAGGGGGAAAATGGTATACTAAACTGATTATTTACAGATCATCTTTGTATACACAAATGTGACATACATACAGCAGCAGTATGCCTCTAAACAGCCAGTGCTTCATTCAGGTGCCTAGTCAAATAAGACACCTAAAACAAGTGATAAATTGCTTTTATAATCAAAGGAAGACGATTTTTCCCCTGAACCCCTTCAAGGTGGAAACACTTACTACTTAACTTTAGGTACTCCAGTTTTTTTTATTAAAGCCCATACAGAAAAATACTCAATTAAAAAAAAAAGTCTTGGAAATTTGTGATTTCCACTGTGAAATTCAGTGCCCAAGGACTCTTTTAGCTGACTCTTCTACAACCTAGTTGAAGGCAAAACCAAAACTACCAGTCCTCTAAAAGATAAAGGTAACAAAAAAAGCAAACACATTGTTCTTGCAAAAACAATTAGAAATTCCCATGTCATTTCTGCAAATGGTATAAAATTTCAGTACAGAAAATTGTATAATT
>WEIT01027130.1:0-18678 GCA_013389985.1 Dryoscopus gambensis
ACTTTCTCTCAGGATAAAGGTTCTGTAGAAGATCTTCAAAGTAGGCTTCGAGTTTCATGCCAGCATCAGCCACTTCTGAATCAGGCTGTTGGGTGAATTAACAACATCAGTGCATCATGAAATAGCTTTGTACTTAGATCACATTAGGTCGTTCAGGTACAAACTACAAAAAACCATCAATCAGCAGCAAGAATGGCTATGGAACACAGGGCCCCAAAGAGCACAAGTCTGCAAAACAGAGAGGGAGGGCAGAGCCTTTGGCTGACTGCCCCCAATGATTTTTTTCTCTGACAGGTGACCACAGAAGCCATTCACAAAAGCCACACTGCCCGGGCTCTGAAAGCTATATAAAGAAATTCTAAGAACCCTTAAATCCTGACTGGGGCAGGGGCAGGGGGACAGAAGTTGTGTTATGCTGTGAAACACACAGATAATGCCCTCAGGGTGTTAGAAACTTCTATAGCTTACAGATCTTTTTAGTAACAGTGAAAATATTGCTCAGTAGACAATGACTGTAACACGGAAGACTGGGAAGTCCTAAAGTCATCCACAGCCACCACAGCTATCAGTTTCCTGAAGCAGAGATCACCATGGTAGGAATAATTCCTAGCTATCAAGGGTGACTGCATGAGAACCCCACGGAGGCCACTTGGAGAAGCCTTTATTCCCACTGCAATTCTCTCTCGTTTTGTGGTCCGCTCAGAACCTGCATCCCTATTTCACCACGTGTTCCCTTCCATGCAGTAGGGGATCATAACAATCACTCAACATGCTACTTGAAATCATAAGGGTGAGTACAGAGCTCCCAGAAAGAAAATCCCGCTGAATTTAACATCTGAGGCAAGGAGGGCTAAACCAAGTTTTAAATCATAATACCCGCCGTTAACCTCTACGATAAAAAAATTGTCCTTTTCTTTACCTGTTGTCCTGCTTTTCAGCTATGTTTGTTACCATCCTCCTCCCCTCTATGGAAGGATCTCCACTGCAGTGTCAAATCTAATCTATGTTTTCACTGCAGTCTCATCTTCAAAATAAGTTTAATACAATAAATTCTTGTGTTGTAAGTTCTACCCCCATTATAGTTTTACTGAAAGCAACTAAGCCAACAAAACCTAATAAGGCATCTACTTTTCTAACCTCATTAAATTCAGCACAGTTTTGGAAAATCAGTCTGAAATCAGCCACAAAATCTTCTGGCTTTGTGTAGAATGAATTGGTCACTTCAAGTCTTTTCTTGATGGTTGACAAGTCCATAGGCTTTTTGATTATTTTGTAGTAATCAGGGACCTAAGCGGAGAAAAAAAAAATCCCAAATGCAATCATGTTCATAATTTATTGTTTTATAACCCTTTAGAGTTGAGGGTGTGGGAAAGGTTTAGTCTCATCTTCAAGGTACAACTCAAAAGAGACAAGAACTGTACTTTTAACATACATGCAAACAGTTTCTGGAATAACAGTGATGTATGACAGTTTGTTGGCTAAAATATACTGTTTCCAATGCCTATTTTAAAATCAAAGAGAAACACATAAACTCTCCACCTCCACTGACTACATATAATAGAGCCAGCGACTTGGTTTGGACCTTATTTGCAGATGTAGTCAAATAAGCTATCTACTAAGTTTCGTTCCCAAGACCACCATATGAAATAAGTCCTTGAAATGGTGGCAAATTTCAGTGATATCAATGGTTTTGATACTCAGACTGTGGCTGTAGGATTAACATTTTTTTTTCTTTAGAAAGAATAAGAAACTAGTAAATAAGCTATGAAATCCAGTGGTAATATATTTATACCTTTTCCTAACTAGATTCACATTGTAATGTTTTAATACCTGAGTTTAGTAACATGTGACCATCATATGATTGATCGATGAATCTCTTGTGCCATTTCTTATTATTAAACTCTGTGGAATGTTCTTCAGAATTCTTCTTCAAATGGAATAAAGGCTGCATAAGAACATACTACTTTTTGAGGAACTCCTTCCCCACTGACTTGTTTGAAGAACATCTTTTCATCCGATCATGGTGGTAGCTCTGTATCCTTGGACTTCTAATGCACCCAGGTACTGATTACCATTTTAAACTAACAATTTTCAAGCTAATAATAAGAAATTCGATTTCATGTTAGTACTATGGAGTACCCAAATTCTCAAAATCAGGTAATGTTTAAAACCCCCAAATATATCCCAGTTCACCTTCTCAGTGATATAACTCAGGATATGAAGTTAGCAGTGTTAGAACTTACTTTTTGTAACTATTTTTGAAGTATTAAGTAACATCAGTTACTGAGGAATTTTACTTGTAAATCCCCTGCCAACCCAATGTTTTAACTTCTCCCTTCCGACAGTTTTAATAAAACTAAACATGTTTAATGCACTCAATGTCTGTGCAATTTGACTTCTGATAATGGACTTTGGAATGCCATTAGAGACATGGCAAATATGCTGCTAACATAAAATGGAAAGAAGTGAGGTACATACTGTGGGAGGAACTGGATCTTGAAAGGCAGGACTCATTTCATGGCAGTAGAGGTATAGCAGCAGTCTTTCACACTTCTGTGTCAAGAAAAATAGATACCCAAGTAATTCAGGAATCCTACATGGTTTATGCTAAAATCACAAACTACTGGAAGAGATGCTCAGTATTCCCCCTTTTTCTTTGTGTATACAAATATATTAAACTGGATCTTGAGCCTTCAAAGAGATTCTAAGAATACTTTTGTGTGATTTAATGCTTGCTGATCCCTTATCGGAATCTTTACAGGACTTATAACTTATATTTAATGCAAAAAACAAATAGAGCACATGTAAATAATGGTGTGAGAGAGTCTGTCCTCCACACACACACACTACTGCTGATGGGCAATATGATTTGTCCTAAGGTAAGAACACCAGGTGGGAATTGCAGGAGGAACTGTCTGGATGCTTGCATAATTAATGCATTCCAGAGATGGAGGAGTGGTGATGGTTGTGATTGATCTTGGTACACATGGGCCTGCAAAAGGGTACAAAATGCCCCTGCAGACTGGGCCAGCTGGGCAAACTGACCTCCCGAGGCTGCAGGGCAGCTTCCAGGTGGATCCCTCCCCAGCAGGGACACCTGCAGGGTACATCCAGCCTGAAGATGGGAACACTCGGTTTTGGACAGGTGAGTAACAGGGCTAAGATCCAGCCACCCGTGGAGATAAAAGCCTAAAGTAGCTCCATGGGTGCCTTGCTGCTTTGCAATTGTGCTTTCTGCAAACCTGCACGTTTCCAGCTGAACCTGCTTATGTTACAGACCTGTTTGTATTATACACTGCGCTGGCAATATTTAGATACTGTATTAGCAGTACATCTCATCATAATCACCCATATCATCAGTGTCATACATCGTGAGCCTGAGAGTCTTCTCTTTAGGACTCTGCCATAAATGGTTCTACATGTAGACTAAGACCCCACATAAAATACTAATTTCAGTATATTTACACAAGTTACCAACTGAATCCAGGTAAAACACTAATGAAAGTTTCTAATACTCAAAGCTAAAAATTGCTTCAGCTTAGAAGTTTTAAATAATAATTTTATACTTACCCTACGGTCTATGGGTGCCAAACCCATGGTGTCTTCCAATTTTCTTTTTTCAGAGCTGTGAGCAGGCTTATCACAGTCATACTCAACTTCTGGCTTGGACAAATCCCGACAGAATGTACAAATCCACTCTCCACTAAAGAAGGCAAACAGACACATTGACCTCAGTGAGGGAGCACACCTGTGACAGAAGGCTTTCCACATATTTCTGGGTAAGTCCCTCATCTGTGGGGTGGGTTTTCTCTGCATCTCTGTTGTTTTGTTAGTGGTGACTTTTAAAACACTACAAAAGGCTGAGACAGCTGGCAAAAATGCTTTACTACAACTTTGTTTCCTTTTAGTGGCATTGGTGTCATTAACGGTGTTCTAGCAGAAAGACAGACAGATGGTGTCTACCTTTGTCAGTACTGAAATTTTTCACTTGAGCTCACAGGATTTAAGGAAAGCACTTATAAGAGACCTGTACAACTACAACTACAGAGAGACTGAAAGAATCATATGGGCTGAACAGAAGGAAAAGTGTTAGTATTATATGGTGAGAACTATATATTCTCTACAAGCTTGATCTACAGCACACTACTAATCTACAGAGATTACCACAGACAAGATTTTTTGTAAAACTGAAAATATGTCACTCCCTGAAGCTTTCAGATGTTCATGATTTTACCAGTTTGTATAAGACAACCCTGGAGATTTAAAGGTCAGCATAAGACTATGACATAATTAATTCTGGAAGCTATGTCCACTGATTGTTGAACACAATTTATGGACCTCACAGTTTTGAAAAAACTATGAAGAGTCTATGTTTTTAATATAGTTCTCCACAAAAGAAGAAACTTGCATGCTTGCAGATAACCACCAGAGGGCTGAATCATCACAGGAAAGACAGAATTTGGCAATAACCAGTTATGAGCTCCAACTGCATGTATTTACTCAGAGGTATGTTATAATAACAGTGTCTTCATAAATGGGAAATGGTTTCTGCAGCATCCTTTATTTCATTTCAATAATAAGGCAGAAGACTTCACAAATTTAAAAAGAAAATCTTACTGATTTCTACTGAGAGTGATCCAAAGATTTTCACCATCTGCCAGTTTTAGCATACAGTGGTGAATGATGGGCGTTTTGCTTCAAGAAGTTTTATTTTCTACTGTCTTAACTTCAGAGAGTGACTTATGACAGTGTCACCTCTGTGCCTGGATGAGCCTTACAGAAATGATGTGGCAGGTACGCAAAAATTGATACAGGCCATGACCTAAAGGTCTTGTGATACAAGAAAACAAAAAAAAAATTAAAGATAGAGGAATGATGCATTACAATATCCAAGAATCAGGAAGAATGTGGTAGGTTGGAATGAAGGAAAAAAGATGCAGAGGCCTTACGAATCTATATGGGAACATTGTTTTAAACTGAAAGAGGGTAGATTCAGACTAGATACAAGGAAAAAGTTTTTCTACAGTGAGGGTTGTGAAACACTGGCACAGGTTGCCTGGAGAAGTGGTAGATGCTCCATCCCTGGAAACATTCAAGGCCAGGTTGGATGGGGCTCTGAGCAATCTGATCTAGTTGAAGATGTCCCTGAGCACTGCAGGGGGGTTCAAATTAGAGGGCCTTTAAAGGTCCCTTCCAACCCAAACCATCCTGTGACTGTATGAACCTCTGAAATTGCTCTACCCACCTGAAACAGGAACAAAAAGCAACCACGAAAGCAGCAGACTGACACTGCTGACACAGTAATAACGAAATTATTTTGTGTATTTGAAGGAACTAACGCTAACAGACTGAAGTTTGTTTGGCAGACACAGCTGGGGGGAAAAAAAAAAGGCAAGCAACCCCCCAAAGATGAGAACCAAAACCTGACACATCCAAAGTCAGGAGGAAAGTTCAGCTAACTGTGCTCTGGAGCCCAGGAACGCAGTGCCCTCGTAGCAATGTGCACCTTTACAGATCTGAACACTTGCCATCAAATTTGGTTTTGGCTCCCCGGCCCTCAGGCATCATTATCTCCGTTTCCACAGTAAAAATGAAGTATTTTCAAGACTTGTTCTTGAATATTTAATTTTAAGAGAAACCAAGTCTTGTAATACATAGCTATCTACCTGCTTCAAGATTACTTTTAGTTTCTTTGCCAGAAAGGCACAAATATTTATTAATTTAAGTGCTTACTGTAACCTTACTGGGTTTTCCTTATGGCACAAAGCTGTAACATAGCATTGTTTTTAAAAAAACACTGGAATCTGAAGCTTCAGAAAGTAAGAGAAACATTTTTATGTGCCATTTCAAGAGACATTTAAGAGAAAGATATACTTCCAGAAGTATGCCTCTTCAGAGTAGCACAGAGATGATCAGTGTGCTAATCTAAGTTGCTATCCAAATGTTTTACACCAGTAAACGATGCTGATATTTAATCAGAAAACCTAATATTTATAAAAGCATTAACCAGTGAGCATGTTATACCCAATGTTTTTATCCTTTAATAAAAACAAGCTTATTGCATGACATTTCCAAGCTGGGGCTTTGCAAAATCCCATTTATTTTAATCAAAGACACAAATTCCAGAAGCAAAGGCCGGTAATGCTTATAACAATAACCTATTTAAGACTCTGTTTTGAAAGTCAAGAAACTGAGCAATGGTTTTGTAACAGCCAATCAAGAAAGCTTAATGCTTGTTTCAACACTGACTGAGATGTTATAAGAGGTGTCACACATCCCATGCTTGGAGTGTAGCCATGTTTAGCACTGAAGTAATATATTTAATACTATATATTGCTTCAGATTTTTCTTGTAGACATTTATTAATTTTTCTTTTTTTTTAATCGTTATTATTATGAAAGATATATATTTTAAGTCACCCTTAAATCATTTTATGACAGATTGGTAATTCTGTGTCCCAGTTTTAATAATAGATGCCCTGGATGTGATCTTGCTTAATTGTCAAATAAGTGAAGTTTTACTACAGATTTTGTAAAAAAAAAAATACAATTTAGCTGAAGTTTCATGAAAATTCAGATTTTCTCCAACTAATAAAACTCCTGGATACAAGACTTCGAAGAAGACACTGCTCTTTCTCTGAGACTGAAACTTCTTATCCTGGGTTTCACAATACAAGTCTAATGTCTTTTAGTGCAATTTTAGATGGAATTGAAGGGGTCATAATTACCTTGGAAAGCTCATCAGTGCAGGGACATGACAAGAAAGATGGAATACTTTGGGACACTTCTCACAGCAAAGGAGTTTCCCTCCATTTTGACATACAGCACACCAATCTTCATTGGGATCATCCTCTTTTCTGCCCTCCCCAGCATGGGAGGGTCCCATCCATCCTGTTTTCCCAGTGAATGTGTTCTCCTGCAGCACCCCTGGCTGATCACCTCTGCTGTCTGGTGCATCTGTTCTTAGCACAGCTTCATCAGAAGTGGAATTGTGATTGCCATCCAGCAGCAATGAAGTAAGTATGGACTGCAGGAAGAAATAAAAGAAACCAGATTATAATATTTATGTGAATTTACATGACCCTAACAACATGCAAACTGACCTGAATAACAGATTTACATGCAGGCAGCCATAAAACTTGCAACATGCATTCAAAAATTACTAACACACTATAACACACGCAAATGAACACAAGAAATTAGCTACGAAAGGCTATTTACTGCTCCACCAATAAAAAACTAATCTCTGATGGCTCAAAGATCTAGCAACCTTGTTTATGGATATTCCCGCACTATGACTGGAAACATTTCCCAGCAGCACCTGAAAATTTCATCTCTGCAAGTTATTTCCAGACTTCCCAGATTTTAAATGCATAAAAGCAGTCTGATCACACCAGTTAATTTAACTGGAAATAGGGCTAGTTTGATTTTGAATTTCACCTCTTCCTTTTATTCAGATTTTCAGTTTTCCCCTGAAACAGTTCCCACCAGAATACGAGTAAATTATTTTACTCCCTGTAAATACAAACTACCCTCCAAAGAGAAAGGAGATCTTTCTAGCTGTAAACATTACATTCCGAGGCCGGGGTTCCTCCTCTGTCTCCTGCTTCACTACAACAATTGGGAAATCAAAGTTCTCGTTTGGTGCACTGGACTCCTGTTTAATTCTGATCGGCTCCAACATGACAACTGGGACTTTGTGTGTAGAATCAGCTCCTGGTGGCCTGCTGGAGGAGCCAGAACTGCAAATGACAGAAGAGGCAGGAAAAAAGGGAAATTAGGAGTCAGAACTGTACAGCGATGCTTTCCAAGACCTCAGGATGCTAATCTACTTTGCTTCTTTGAATCCAGAGCACTGCAGAATTCCCTTTATGGAATACAACATCCAAGCTTATTTCCTGTGATGTATACTGAAATAGCATTACCAAAAGGGAAAGTTTTAATGGTGCAGCTCCAAAACTGGAGAATTACTCATGGTTTGAGCCATTAGTGCAAGATTTGCAAATAATCTCAATTTCTTTCAGATCATACACAAAAAAGCACCGCTACTGAACATTGTAAACCACACAACTGAGTAAGGCAGATAAAACACATATTTATATTAGCTTGGAAAACTTTCTTAGAGCCTTGCAGCTCTACCAAAACTTGGACCCTACTTTTAGAACTAGATCTGTCTTTTTTCATGTATTTAGTACTAATAGGATCAGAATGGACAAACTTTAAAATACCTGCTTATTTTTTTAAATAAAAATGAATAATTTAAATCTAACAAAATGAATTCAAGCAGCAGCATATTGAATCGCATTTTTAAATGCAAGTAAAGACTCTTCAAACAACCATTAAATTGTTCATTTAAACTGTTCGTAAGAGTCCTTCACAGGATTTACCATGTAAATGGAATAGAGCAAAAGGTATTCTAGATTAAAAAGCACCTGCATTTCCAACTCAAGTAGGATGAATGTCATCTGATTTTTCTCTGCATGAAAAATTAATCTCATGTTAGATGTATGCTCTAATTTATTGCAACGCATTAATGGATCTACACTCTTCAAACAACACTGTGTAAATATATTTGTTCATTAATATTCCATCAGTAAGGGATAAAAACATTTGTGTAGACTCTCAGTAGATATCTAGCGCTCACTTAACTGTATTGCAGCAGAAAATTCTTAATAGCCCTCTTTGTTACATCAGTTCCTTAAATCTGAAGTAATTTACAGTTCCACAAGGACTTTCAATATGCAGCTTTTCCCTTTAGCTGATTTTTCTGAACTTAAAATCTAATTTATAAATGGTGTTCTTTAAATAATGCCAACCTAGCCATCATTTACAGAGTTAATACATTTTTAGATGTTCTATTAATACATTACAAATGAAATTACTGCTTTTAGAATGCAAAGAGTGCTGTAACAACCATCAGGCCTGACCTGTTAACAGAGAAGGTGAGACAAATCGACATCTCTGTGCATTAAAGAGAGAAGAGACTGAGGCATGTTCTGTGGAGGTGGAAGTTACCCTTTCTTCTCTCACACTCTTTCCTTACCTCTCTCTGCTCCCAACACTGGAGGCACTAGGTGAACGAATTGGAGGGTGTACGTTTGTCACACTGATTCCTCCTAGGACAGAAAGATCAGATTAGAGCAGAACGCAGGCCTGTGCCCAGTCTGAGATACGCGTCTCAGAGAAGTACATGCGTTTTGGGGAAAATTTCTCCTGCAGTCAGAAATATCTCATTTAATACATTTTCATGAGAGGATGAGAGGCATGAGATAACAGAGGGAAAGAGAGGACTAAGAAAGGGCCCATTACAAGTAAGCAGGCTGATGGTTCAGTACCTTTGCCTCGCTGACCCCTCCACTTGATCACTGCAGGTTGTTTTGTCTTATTAAATTTAAGCAGATCTCTCAGGAGAACTGCCAGGAAACTTTGAGCTGGCAAGCAGGAAGAAGTCTGGGGGACAGATATGAGAGACCAAAGGTCTGGGGACCGGAGAGCCGAAAGCCTTGTGAAGGACATTGCTGAGCAGCAGCCCTGAGAAGCCTGAGTGGGCTGTCTGTGCTGCCCGTGAATGCATTATCTGCTGTCTCCGCTATCCCGCCGGAATGTGGGACCACCATGCAAGCGCATCAGTGTCGAATGTTGCATGAGTGCTCCCTGGGAATTCCCACTCACACAGCCTTCCCATAGCCCAGGTCAGAAAATGGGAGCATGGAACAGCTGCTGAGGGCCTCCAGGTCCACCACATTCAGCCAGCCAGCCATCACAGTAACTTCTCTGGTCGTCCTGTGTCGGTGCTGCACTACCCTTCCCAAGGCACCCTTTCTAGTCTGCTGTTACATACTGTCTTACTTTCTCAAATACTTGTCTCTTACCACAGCTGCTAGGTTTTAATCTGGTGTACACCTGAAGTGTCACTTTCCTATGGATTTCTATCCAATTAGCTAAAATCTACTGGTTTTTCCCTCCCTGTTTTTAAGATCTGGATGCTTAACTCTTGATCACAACGCTAAAATATTGTCTCAACTCTAACTCCTACTATGGTTTCTACAACTTCACCTTCATTTTCTTATTTCTCATCTTTAATGTAAAACAGAATTAATTCTCATGTCAGTGTTAACATTGCCACATTAGATTTTTCAATTGCACCACTTAAATAGAAAATTGCACCACATTCAATTACCTGAGAGGCCTGGTGATGGTACCGAGGAATTCGGTGACTGCACAGTCCTGTTTGAAGGGGGTTTTGGCTGATTCTGCTCTACAGTGTCATCTTTCCTTACAGCATTATCCAGTGTGATGTTTCCTGAACAATCAATCTAAAAGGTGGGGAAGCAAAGGGAAGCAGTTAGTGTTGGGAAGGGAAAAAATATCCTCCAAAACAACAAGAACAAAACAAAACCAAAAAAGCCTCTGTCATAATGTTATTTTAAAAGCAAAGACCAAAATGCATTTCACCTAAGTTTAACCATCCAAAAGTGAGATGGTTATTTTAAAACAGATCATCTTGCTTTCCCTAAAATGAAAACAAAATAGGCAAATCTAGACAGTGTTTCATTTTAAGAGCAGATGATTCTGTAAGTGCCAATTTTTCTCCAGAGGCTACAGAGAAGGTTTAAATCAGACAGAGAGCTTTCACACATTGACGTTTATCTCCACACCTTCTTTGGATATACTCACATCAAATACTCTAAAAGAGATAATATGCTATACACAAACTACCCCTTAATCCACTGGTGTTTAACAGGACTGGAAGAAACTCAAAGGACACTCAATGCTATCTGTCCCACATACCTTCTGGACAGGAGCCAGGCAAAATGGAAACAGCAAACCAACACTTGTTCTTTCCACCATGGCTCAAGCAGATAACTGAACTTTATTCTAGGGGCTCCAAATGTAGCGTTTTAACTTTCCGTAAAAACTACATGATCTGGTTTGATAAGGAGGAATGACTCTTTGAAATGTTTGGTTTCTTCCAATATGGAAGATAATGTTTGACAAGAAAACACCTCACCTTGGTATGAGTTTTCTCAGTGGACGCCTCATAAATCCACTGGTATCAGACACACTGACCACTGTAATTTCTACTCATGAGTCAAATGTGTGCAAAGTGGATGCA
Source organism: Dryoscopus gambensis (assembly GCA_013389985.1). Taxonomy (NCBI): domain Eukaryota; kingdom Metazoa; phylum Chordata; class Aves; order Passeriformes; family Malaconotidae; genus Dryoscopus; species Dryoscopus gambensis. The sequence continues at coordinate 11,116 of WEIT01027130.1, forward strand.
GCAGCTTTGGCAAGGTCAACACATTTACAGTGATTTGGGCCGTGTATCTTAACAGCATAAACTCAATCATACGCAAGTAGAGGAGTTCACAATGCTGTGCACAAAAATAAATACGCTAAAATGTCTCACAGACTCAGTAGTTTTATGACCATGATGTATAGATGCCCCTTTAAGTCTGACAGATACTGTGATTCTGTAGTCTATGTACTCCATTTTAATCAAGAGAACACACGGTACATCAGTAAAAACAAAGCATAGATGGGAGATACAGGGAGTAATAGCAAGATCCGACTAGAAAACCATGACACTTCAGATTTCTACAAACCTTAGACCACAAAAAACAGGTTAGGCAGTAATGTGAAAAAATAAAGTCACCTGACTAAAACTCATCAACTCTAACATGGACCTCTGGCAAACATTTACCATTCAGAAGAAGCTATAAAAGAGAAGCTTATAAGTTTAAGGAAAGATGATCTTACTATGCTCCATCACCAGCTCACAAGCATGTTAGAGCCTATATGAAGAAAAGAAGTACCAAAAGGAAAAGATATAAGGAATATATCCAGTATGCTGACCACTAATACCTACCCAAGATAGTTCTTTCAGTAAGTTAAAAATATATTTTCAAAATGTTAAAAATCTACCAGAAATGCTATCAGCTAACCACTGCTATCTATGGACATTGGTATTTGAAAGCTAAGCTTACATATTTTTGTCAGGATAATTATGAGGGCTGGGGAAAGATATGCAGCATCCAAATAAACAACTACAATTACAATTACAACTTGTAATGTTATTTTCCTTAGTTGCCCTAACAGCTGTCTCCCAGAACAGTTCTGAGTATTTCCAGCAACATGCAGGCAACTCTGCATTGTTTATTTCCTAGAACTGTCTCATTTTGACAAACAGAAATTCAGTCTAAAAGGTTTCTATTTCTCACAAACATTAAGACTTCAAAATAGAATCTGTAAAACATTGCTTCTATGTCACACTTACATCAGGAAGAGATGGTAGATTATAGGAGCTCCCCACTGGGGAACTCAAATCTATCACGGGGGGACCATAATTTTTCCCATCACATCCAGCAGCACTGGTGACTGTGGGGCTGGATGGAGTCGATGTTGTGCTGCTTGCAGTTGAAGGGGTGGTTGAAGTTTGTCCACTACTGATCTGCCACTAAAAAGAAGAGACAATAATCCACAATTCAGCATTTTTTCCTTTGCAACAGGTCGCATCTACTGAATGTACTGATAAAACCAGAAGCTTAGTTCAGGAAGCTGAATTCAAACGTAGTCTGAAGTTATCTCACTTCAAGAAGCAATCTCACAAGACAACAGAAAATGACAGGTAGTTGAAAACTATGAATAGAAGAAATGAATGCAAGTTCTTAAATTCAAAGCTATACCTCAGTGTTAAGTATCTATTAATATTTCATGCTGCATTGACAGTGTTGTGGAAGAAATGTAAGTTTTTGTGAAATAAAAGCATTACAGGTAGCAGGCTGAATGCACAACTGCTCCAGTGCTTTACTAAGTAAATGGCTACAGTGTCACCTGGATGCCTTCGAGTCTTTGATGTTGTGCTTCCCTTAACAACATAAAGTCATTAAGAATTTGAAATGCTGACTGGATCTCCATCCACATATACATTTAACACCATGATATGAAGTGCACAGTCAAGTCAGACCAAATTTCTTTCTCATTTAGATGTATGCAGTTTTCAGTGACTTTAATGGATTTTCATGGCAACTGCAGGCAAAATCTGACTCTGCTCAATTCCTTTTTAGTCAGTCATTCTATTTACTGGCCTCTAGTTTCAGAAAGACATTACTGAAAAATGAGGTATCTTGAAAGAAAGGCTGGTAGACAGGCCAGTCTTCTTTTCAGAGGCATAGAATAGAAGTGACTTACTTTTTATTCTTACAAGTTCTCTTAGATATTGTACGGCTTTCTTCAATTTGTGGAAGATAAGAAAAATCTTACAGAATAACAGCTTTATAGGCTTCTGATCACTTCTGTTCATTCATGAAAAGCACTTTAGAAGATGTGCAGCTGGCATGAAGAAAAGATGAGTTGTGTAACCTCCTCGTAACCAGAGTGTTGACTGGGTAAGGGAATGCATGGACAGCAACACAGGCATTGGCATGCAGCCAGTGTATGTTTGTTTTGGTTAAGAAAAATGCTAACAGGTATAATTTTAGCTACTGTTTTTTTAGCAGAGTATAAAGCCTGCATGGTGTATTTTTAGCATAGTATAAAAGCCTAGGCATACTCATACAGTATATAAGGCCTTGTGTGACATCAATAAACTTGATTCTCTTCGGAACACGAACCAAGAGGGTCCATGTCTTCATTTCCCATTGCGACACAGTTTAGTTGGAATTAGTTCTCTGACATCATAAGCATTGCAAACATAAATGGTATTACACCACTTTTCAGGTCACAGGTTTGTTTGATGCTTTCCTGCTTACCTCTCATGACATGACTGCCTCTTCCCTTCCATGCGCCTAACAATTCATGTGGTAATAATATGCTTTTTAATAAAGATGATCCTTCCTAAACATCCAGAACACATATGATGTGTTTGCTTCTGCCCCAGTTCAGCTGCTGATTAACTGGGCATTGATCAGTCTCACTCAGCAGAGGTCCCACGATTGTGACTCTCTTTCCTCCCCTCACCTGCGGAAGTTCAGATTTGCCATATGCTGGGGAATTGTGGCAGCTCTAGCTTTTTAGTCAAGGTTTTATTTGGTTCGTGATGACGTCAATATCACCAAGCTAAACTGGGATTTTCTGATTTGTCTACTCACTGACTGCAGTGTACAGACCATGGCCGTGCCAGGTTTTGCGTAAGTGGCCAGAAGCCACAGTAATAGCCACAGTAAGAGAATGAAACACCTACATGGCACACACAGCGGCTCACCTGCATAATGCTTCAGCTGCTTGGAGCTGTCAAAATGAAAGCAGCTTGACAGTTACCTTATTAAGAAAACTATGGGTATCTTGTCATAGAGAAATGATGCCATCTCTGTTTTAATTGAAAAGCACTCTAGAAGTATAATATACAAGATGATATAAAGCACATTTGATGTTTTGTTTCTAAATGGAGAGTGAAAAGGGAAAGAAACTCTACCTGTTTTATAGCTTGCTGTGCCAAGAATGCCATTTGCAATGGGTTGGGTTTTACTGCTGGCCTTGGTAGGTTCTGATTTTGGGGAAATCTCATCTGTTGTGCGGGAAGAGCTGATCCATTGGGCTTGGGGCTATGATTCTGAAAATGGATTAAGCGCGGAGGTGCCTGCATAAAAATAATAAAAACAGTTCTGCAAGTTACCTGATATCTATTCAATGTTCCACACATTTTTTACTAAATGGCCCTTTTAAACTTCTGAAACTCCTCACAAATTATATGCAAACAAATAGTATCACACCATTTATCTGAATGATCAAAAGCATTGAATTTCAATGTTAAAACCTAGTAGACAGTTTTGAATTATTTTAATATATGAAGAGTCATCACAAGAGCCAGTGAGAGTGTTTCCATGTTGGAAAGATATATGGGATGATCACTGGGTATTATGCAACATAGATGTAGAAAAAAATTAATGACGTTCACTTTTTCATCACTTGACAAAAATGCAAAAAAATTGCTCAGCACTATATATGGCTGGATACAAAGATTTTTTTAATGAATAAATATAGTCTGAGTGCTACCACACATTTTACAAGGCACGTTTAAAATGCCCATTCAATTCTCAGTAAAGAAAATGTTCTGTAAACCATCTACACAGCCACGTGCTAAAGATGAAGCTATCTGAAGTTATGTATCCAGACTTAAGTTCTTTTCTTTCTATCCTATCTTACTTTACTTTCTCCTTCAGTGCCATGGAAACAAAGAGACCCTTCTTTGAAAAGAGTGCTAACTTACCTGATGAGAAGCAGGAGGTTGCTGCATGGCTCCTGGCATTCTTGGGTTTGGTAGAACTACTGGTCCTGCTCTGCGCTGGGCTTGCTGTCTCTGAGCCATGACCTGCTGCTGCATGTGCTGCAGTCGGAGCTGGGCTAAGCTGATCTGTGTCGGGAACTTGGAGAGCTGGTTGGAAGGTAAGCTGCCTGGGGGCTGTAAGTTCGGTTCCATCACAGGGCTCTTGGGCATATGTGGTGGAGTTTCCTTATCTTCAATTACCAGAGAACCTGTTTTAACCAAAATAAACAAAATCAATACCGAAGTATGGCAGTTAGCAGAAATGCCATCACACTGTCAGGAACATGCAGTCTGACTAGAACCCAAACCATTTCTGAAGTAACTTGTTTCTTTACTCAGACTTTATTTTATTTTTTTCTTCACTGGTTCTTAAATCTAGCTTATCTACAGAAATTACACAGATCAGATCATAAATAAAATGTCTTAAAGGTTGTGATTTCTGAAATTAGATAGATAAACATAATTTGGTTTTATCTATCACTTAAACTCTTACAAGAATCCCAGTGGTGGTCTATACAGGTGCCATTTCTGTTTCTAGCACTTTTCAGAATGTAAGGGACCATATTCCAGAAGTTCATATAATGAGCATACACCAAAAAAAGAGCCCACCAAAACCAGGAGAAAGTCAGCTCATGACAAACATCTCAGCGGAGCAGCAGTTCAGAGTTACCACCACACAACCTGACAGCTGGTTTCTGGAAACAAGTTTCACTTTCCATTCCTGTCTCTAAGAAAATTGTTTATAAAGAAGGAACTTGGAGAATTTCCTTGCTACCATCCAATGTCCTCATGCCTGGGAAAAGGAGCTTGTTTGCCTTAAAGAACTGCCATAACACTTTCTTCCTCTGACATTGTAGAAGAATTTGAAATGCTGACTGGATCTCCATCCACATATACATTTAACACCATGATATGAAGTGCACAGTCAAGTCAGACCAAATTTCTTTCTCATTTAGATGCATGCAGTTTTCAGTGACTTTAATGGATTTTCATGGCAACTGCAGGCAAAATCTGACTCTGCTCAATTCCTTTTTAGTCAGTCATTCTATTTACTGGCCTCTAGTTTCAGAAAGACATTACAAAAGATTGTAGAGAATCATACACTTGCACCTCTGTACACTCAGAGAGCACTTTCTGATGAAAGGCAGAAAACGTCCCACAGATATCTCACAAAGCCTTCTGCACATGACAGAAAAACAAAAATGCCCACCAAGATAACAGTGGAGAGACAAAGGAAGCTCAACAACAGTCAGAATCCTGAAAGACCTCTAAAACCTTTAAGTTCTCCTGCTAAGCTGTTGAGTTCCTAGGTTGCTTATCATCGTTGCTGAAACCTGTCCCGTGGGAAAGGACTGGTTGACAGCAGGAACCCTTCCTTTGGATGTGAAATAGCCTTATGAACTGTGTTCCTTGTTTCAGAAGCCAAAAGTGAGATGTATTGACCAAAAATATGGAAGCTGCTATTTTCACCACCACATATACCGTTCAAACAAAGTAAGTTTGTTAATGTTTTATCACAGTATTCCTAAATAATACTTTTCCCCATGCAATGCACTTTAAATGTTTTTCACAGTTAGGGAAATACATTTAACAGGGTAAATCAAAAAATGAACAGTGCAGAAGCTCCTGTCACAAAAAGAAAGCTGCTTTCAAAGTAGGATCAAGACACTAAAGGGCTAATAAAAATTTATCGTACCTAAATTGAAAATATTCTGGGCCCAGAAGCTAGGATCACAGTGGAACTGGATGGTATTGTTAGTCACTGGGGAAGGATCACACCTTGCTCGGAGAAGATACCGTAGTCGATATGTAATCTAGAACAGGAAAAGGAAAAAAACCCTTGTTTTTGCTCCTCTGGGACCAGAGCCATGTATCTGAACAGCATAAAAAACCCAAACACACACACAACCCACAAACCAACCAATCCAAAAAAAACCACCAACAAAAAAAAAACCCTGAACAAGCCCCGAGAGAATTGAGGTTTAAGATAGAGAAACTTGTCCAAGCTACAAATAGAGGTATTTTTAACATCTTTCCCTTTTTCCTAAAGTACTTTTAAAAAGAAGTTAACTACAGCCTAAACAAAGATATCAATTCCTCCCTGTAGAAGTACATATCCTTCCGAAAACTTGGCCATTATATTCAATGACTTTAACAACTTGAAAGTGAAGTTCAGCTTTAGATAACCATTGATGTTTTTTCCCCCACAAATCTATTTTAGCCCATTCATTTTTCTTTCAAAGAACAGTATGCAATCCATTTGGCAACAAGTATGATCGCAGGGAATTTTCTTTTGTACTAAATTTAAGTTTTCTTCAGACAGCCAAAGAACAGATTTTTATAAACTGTCTTTGAAAACTCAGATTCACAGATATTTTCAGATTCTTCCAATGTCTGGGTTCCAAAGAACGGGACTGTGATTACACAAGAGAACATTCTACCAAATGCTCACAATTTATCTAGTTCCTAGAAAGAAAATGTTGTTTTGCAGTTGTTTCACTAGAAATGTCAGGAACTGATATACCAAAATATAACAGGCGCTAATTTTAGAATCACACACAGCAGATCCTGAAAAAAACTTGAGGAGTTCAACTCTTGTTTTTCTTGAGTGATAGATTATTTCCTGGAAAAGAGACATACTTGGCAAAATCATCTTAACTGTTTAAAATAATACAAGTTTGGCACTTTTTTTTTTTCAGAGGAATTTTGTTAAGAGCTTCCAGTGTACAAGTTTTTTCTTTCCATTTTAGGCAGGTCAATTTAAGACCAGATACAAAAAACATTTAATGCGACTAAAGATTTTTAAATGACCATGGAAAATTTTAAGTGCATTATTACTATTTTGGATATAGATTTCCTTAGGATTTCAGTGTATACTAACAGAATCAAGTACACAACACCATAGAAATTCTACTCTTTTGTTCTGTTACCAGGACTGGTCACACACCGTTCCTGCCATAGTTTGCTCCTATTATTATTTTCCTACTCTTGTTCACACACAGGTGTTTTAGATAAACTCATGACTAGTTACCTTGTGTTAGTTGTAGTGAAAAGTACAGCCTGAAAGTACAGCCCTCAGAGGTGCAATGCTGCGGCGAAATCCCTTGGACATTCCTTCCTCTCTCCTGGATATGCTGGAGCAGAAGTCTCAACATGCTGCTCCACATATCACTGCTTGGAAATAGATTTTTCCAAATGCCCACAGATAGGTTAGCTGCTCAACTCCCAAGCAGCACCAACTTTCTAAAGCTCAATCTGTTGTTTTGAAAAATACTTCTTATTTGCTGAGGGTTTATGGGCTGGATGCTCCTTTTCTTCAGCTGTCTGGTGTTTATATGATTAAGATGCCTGAAACGCAACTTGTTTTCTTATGTAGCAGAGTCTTTGTGGCAACACCAAGCAATTATAAACAGTATGACTCAGTCTGATGTCCTTTTTCTCTATTCAATTAAAAAAATATGACTGGCTGAGGCAGTATAAGGCAGACCAAATGAATTTAACTACTTGAAGTTGATAAAAAGAAGCAATATTCTCGGATAGCCTACAGTATCAATAATGGGTATCAAAAAAAAAAAAAAA
>WEIT01027131.1:776-15794 GCA_013389985.1 Dryoscopus gambensis
GCTGTGGCGAGGCTGCCCCGCCATCTGCCTGTATGGCAGGGCAGACCCACACCACTTTCTCAGTGGAGCACGGGGCCGCCCCTCCGTCTGCCCTCATGGCGGAGCGGGGCTATACCGCTGCTGCAGGCCATGAGGCCGCCCTGCTGCCTGCCCACATGGCAGAACAGGGCTATATTGCTCTTTCAGGGGAGCACGGGGCCGCCCCTCTGTCTGCTTTCATGACGGAGCAGAGTTACACCGCTGCTGCAGGCCATGAGGCTGCCCTGCTGTCTCAGAGCCACCCTGTTGCCGCCATCCCGGAGGCACGGGACCGTGGCTGATCCCAGGCGGCTGTCGCAGCAACAGACTGGGGCACCTGCGTTCACCGAGAACTTGTTTCTCACACATCTAGGTGTATTTCTTTGGTGTACTTCCACATTTTTTTACCAAAGGAATGTTTTGGTAAGCCTGGACAATAATTTACAAGAAATGTTGTCAAAATGGTCCAGTGGCTGAAGTCCTTCAGTGGGCTTGGCTTAGAAACCTGTCATGGTTGCAGGACTGAGCTACAGGAATCAGCACAGATTCTTGTGATCTTTGAAATGACAGCTCTGTGATTCTCAACAGTGAGGATAACTTACAGAAAATAATGGAAACTCTTGGTTCAAAGTGCCTTTTAAACATCTGAGTGTCTCATGGAGCAAATTTATCTACATGTATGTACTACGAATACTATTTTTTTGCGTATTTTTTTCTACACAGGCTTTGTTAACATATATTTAAATTATCAAATTTCTTCTTTACTCTCATATATAAAGCATATTAATAACCATTGGAACAATGGTCTGTCTGTCACATATCCCTTTTCTTGACACTGGTCTGTAGAAGCTTCTCAAGTCATAGAACCCAGTAGGAGAAGTAATAGGAGATGATGACTATTCCCTTTTTCTGCTGGATGTAATCTGAGTTTTAGAAACTCCCCTGGAGCACTTTTTATTCGTTTTTTATCACTACAGTTATCTTACATTTCACATTTCAGGAAATCATTTTGCTCATTTATTTGTTTCATTGCTCTGGGAAACTTACACAGTGACCCTCCTTGATGGAAAGTATTTTTGGGGATTTCCTTGCTGCACTGGGACCTCATCTAAGAGAACTTTAGAGCTCCTTATCATTTTTCATTGTCCAGACACAGTTTCATTTCACTCACCCACACACAGAGGGACACACATCAATACATTTATGAAACTTAGGTAGTTCTGTGCGTTTTCAAGAAAAATGATGTTCAAAAACCTCCCATTGATTTTTTGATAAATGGTTCATGCAGAAACTTGCTTGACAGCTAACAGGAATGAATAAGCTTATTCCAATAAAATCACCACCATGTCTGATTACAATATTTTTCAATGGCCAGTTTTGTGCAGAGAAAGAGATCCCTATGGGGAGGTCATTTGTTAGCCTAAGTCAGAGCTTTAATGTTACTTTGAAATAGCTTAGTTGAAGTTGTGGGAGAGTTTCTCTTTCTCCTTTCAGAGGAAATAAAAAAAAAAAGGGTATAAAGAAAGTAGAAAAAAATTATGGAGAATCACAGCACTTGTATAAATCAGGACACAGCGGCCAAAGTGATTTCATGTAAGCTCCTGGTGCCAGTGCATTCATTTTGTGTTCTAATGGGGCACTTATTTGAGAAAAGCCTCTTTTACATTTTTCTACAGCCACATTTTCTTTAAATGTATTGTAGCTCATTTTACCAGGGTCTGCTTCAGCACATTTTAATCATAAGATTATCAGATTCATGTTTATCAGTGCAGTAGCTACAATAACATATACTCTGCTTCTAGGAATTAGTTTTGCTCTCAGCTCTTCCCATAATTATTTTTAACTAGACTATAATAATCCCTGTGTCTGAAGCAGTTTCTGCACTAAATAGATTTTTCAGTGCGATATGAAATTTAAGTGGCAATAATTCTGCTTGCTTTACTCCACAGTTGTCAGCCAAATCAGAATTTTTTTTGTGTGTAAAGTATGCATTTTTCTGGTCACATTAACCATTTCAGCACCAGCTTGAACCTGCCACCCTCAGTTAACAAGGCCTGATTTTGGTGGGGTGACTGGATGAAGAGTAAAGGAAAGCGCTTTTTTTACTGTTTAGCAAATTCTGTCTGTGACTGAAAAGTGCGAAGAAGAACAATTTTTGTAGGTTGAGAGTAAAGCTTGAAGGGAGAAGGATTTCTCTTAGCTTTTCCTATGTCTGATGTGCAACTGGAACTAAAAAATCTTATTGTTCTTTGAGAAAAAGATCAAACAAGGTTGGATGCGCACGTGTGTTCTGCAACCCCTCCAGTTCTGGCAAGGCAATGATGTTTGATATCCCTTTGTTTCCAAAACACAACGAAAATTTAATTCCTAGCAGTGCCCATCCTTCACCTCTCTGCTTCTGAAAGGGGTAGATATCACACATTAAATCTTACAAAAAACATTCCAAAAAACTATTCAGTTGTTCGATGTTGCCACATGTAATTTTTAGATGGCTTCTTCCCACAGCAGAAGGGCTGGAATCAGGTGGTCTTTAGGGCCCCTTCCTACATAAACTATTCTAGGATTCTATGATGCTGCCCAGAGGAAAACCTCAGTGATTGAGTCACTTCATGGGGACATGTCAGGAGAGAATTCAAGCTGGTCAGGCTGCTGAGCAGGGAAGTTGGGTGGAGGTGACCAAGGGAGCATGGGGCCAGGTCAGACCTGAAACCTCACCCTTCCTCAGATGTAGGCACTGCTCAGAACAAAACCATCAGGTGGTGCTCAGCACAGCCCATCTTCATCAGAGGGAGAGGGAGATTGGTCCTCTCCTTCAGTGCTGAGAAGAGAGGCTGCTGCCAATGAGAGTTTTAAGGTGGTTGAAAGAAGCAAAAGTGTTGGCAAATGTGGGCCGCCCCGGCGGAACCAGCGGGGGTGGCGGGGGGCCGTTCCCAGCGCGTCTCAGGAACGGTCCCGGTCCCGGCAGAGGGCTGTGCCGCCACCTGGCGCAGCTCAGGGGCCACCCCGAGCTGCGGCAAAGAGCTGTGCTGTCCCTAGCATGGCTCGGGGACGCCCTACCCCGATCCCAACCGCGAGGGGCTCGGCGACGCTTCCGCGCCTGGTCCCGGAATTGGCTGTGCGGTCCCGGGATAGGTGGCTTGGCTTGGGACACGCCGTCCCTCGCCGGACGCTGCCACGCATGCGGCGACAACCCGGAAGGCTACTCACAGCCCGCGCGGTCGCCGCGTGGCCACACTGTGGCGCAGTTGCCCCCAGGGGCCCGCGCCTGGCCATGCGGTCATGGCGCAGCCAAAGCGCCGCACGAAACTCTTTGTCTGACTTTGTCGGGTTGTCATTTGAGCTTGCGAATGCCTGTTTCTCCGCGACGAGCCGCGATTGGTTGCTCTGTTTTGTATCACTCCCGTTCCGGTTCCACTCCGACTCTGCCTCAAAAGGCAGAGCTGAGCGGAGCCTTCCGCCTTTTTCCTCGAAGCTGTTTTGGGAGCCAGACCCTTGCGGGGCTGGCTCCTGGGAAATAAATCAGGATAAAAGGACAAGACTTCTAGTTCTTTTACTTTGCTTCATCGGGACCCCTGCAAGCAGGACTTTAGCCCTTTTCCCCAGAATCCAGCCAGAGAGCACCGAGAGAGCCTCTCCACCTTGCTGGTGGTCAGTCTCTCTCCAAGGTGGATCCCGCAGCTGAACTGACTAGCAGGGCAACCTGAGACACAAAAGCGGGTTTAGTATAAAAGCAAAAGCGCGACGAAGTTCGTTGGCAAGGTTCCCTCAGCTACTTACTAGATGGTTAAAGCACACAGAGAAAAAGCAAACAAAAATCTAAAATCAATCTAAGCCCTAAATCAACCTAAAAATAATCTCTGTGGAGGTTGGGTGGTAGGCAGAGGGGAGAAAAGGGTAAGGGTAGGACAGGGCAAGGATGAAAAGGAGTAAGGAAACCCCTCCCACTGAGTCACAAGGTTCAGAGTGGATCCTCCTGGCTAAACTGAGCTCAGGACTCAAACAAAACTTTAGGCCTAAAGGTTTAATGGCACTTAAACTTAACAGTGCTTAATTGATAAGTTAAGCTATGTTAAGCTCAAGTAAAATTAAAAGATTTATATAGTATAGCACAATGTCATTTTCAGGCCTAGCATACTTACAAATCTAAGTTACTTAAGGATCTAGGAGAGAGACATTCCTGGTATATTGCATGTATGAACCTAAGAGTCCATACAAGGTTTAAATATGTGAAAAAGTGCCCTTGAATTCAGTGACTGACTCATGCAGGATGCCTTTGCAGCTTCTCACTGGATGAAGGTTGAGGAGTGGGGGGATCAGCTCAGGATCCGCTGTCACCGTTTGCCAGTGCTCCGTTTGCAAACTGGAGAGTTCACTGGTCTGAGAAGGGTCCCACTCCCAGGATGATCCTGCTCACAGCCAGTCTGCTGCTGTCCAAGAGAGCTCAAAAGTCTCTTGACTGCTGTTTATAGGGTTGCAAGAAGGTGGTTTAAATCATAGTAATTTTTAACCCTGCCCATAACTCAGGTCAGTAACTTTCTTTGAAAGTTCGATAACAAAAACGTTATTTCACTTGGATTCAGGCAAGAAAAATAAATTTCCAAGGCTGTTGGTTAAAAAGCAGGAGCTCATTAGACAGCACAAGGCCCTGGGAGCAGAAGATGTTTCTAATGAGCTGGAGAGGGGCTCAGCCCAGGTGCTGCTCATCAAAGCTGCGGCCTCAGCCCAGGTGCTGCTTATCAAAGCTGCGGCCTAACGAGCAGTTCTGAATTCATAGTGCAGCTCAAGAGCCTGGGGGAAGAGGTAAATGCACCACCATATCCTCTCCTTAACCAGATGTGGTTGAGAAGAAATGTCCCTGCCTGTGGTAGGGAGGTTTGGGACTATGTCATGGTTTAACCCAGAAGGCAACCAAGCACCTCACAGCTGCTCACTCACTCCCTGCAGTGGGGCAGGGGAGAGATTTGGAGGAGTAAAACTGATAAAATTCATGGGCTGAGATAGAGATTAATTGAGCTGAAAAGGCAAATCAAAAGATGTGTTAACGAGCAAGCAAAGTAAGGAATCCACTCCACATTTCCCACAGGCAGGCAGGTGTCCAGGCATCCCCAGGAAAGCCAGACTCACATGTAGCAGTGACTTGGAAAGACAAACGTCCTCACTCCAAACATCCTTCCCCTTTCTCCTACTTCCTCAGCTCTATAGGCTGAGCAGGGCACCACATGGAATATCCCTGTGGTCAGCTGGGGTTAGCTGTCCTGGCTGCATCCCCTCCTCATGCACCTGCAGCCCACTTCGTGCTAGGGTGGGTGAGGAGCAGAGCAGCCCCCAGCAAAACCAAAAACACCCCTGTGCTAGCAACACCATTTCCAGCACAAATCAAAAACATAGCCCTGTATCAGCTCTTGTGACGAAAATTAACTCTATCCCAGCCCAAACCCAGCACCACCTAGATGATCTTGAAGACATCTTCCAATCCAAACCATTCTATGAGTCTGTGGAATGGATGACTCTCAGAACAGGGGAGACTGGGGGAAGTGTGTAGACTGATTTAGAACATGAAAACTCATCTTCTGTTGCTGCTGCTGTGTTGCAGGCCACACATTTCATACCAAGGGTTCCCTCTACTGTTTGAAGACTCGTGGGCAGCACCTTGTATCAGGCTCTTGGAGCTGGTAGAGAGATGCCCTGACCCTGGGCGCCAGAGCTTGCCAGAGGAACTTTGCCCATGGGTCTGTGTTTTGCTTTCAGGTCTGTCACCCTCAACTAAACGAGAGTTTTGATGTGAAACAAAATGAATTTTAAGCTACTAAAGGGCAAAGTCAACAACGTGGTTGCTATGTTTGTATAGTAAACGCAAAGAAACAAGGCAATTACAACACCTTATTAGCCAGCTGCACTTGGCTGGGGCTCCTGCCTCCACTCTGCTTGTTTCTTCAAGGGCTGACAGGATGGATTCGAGCTTGTTAGGGCTAGGACCAAGCTCTTGTAATGAGCCACATCCATCTGGCATCATGTGTCCCTTGCTGGAGCCTCCCACTTAGGACAGAGTCTGTCTTTAATGAACTACTTTGCTCACCAAGGCTTCTGCTAAGTGTAAACACACCACAAGGAGATTGTCAAGAACCTCTGATCTTGATAGTTAATTTGATTTCTGTTTGTGTTTATGAGCTGTTGTGCTGAAGTAAATCTGTTTGATATAGTATCAGCTGCTGATACACAAACGTGTTTCCAAAATATAGCTTCACACTGGGTTGCCCAAGTAGTGTTGTCACTCTCTCCATCAGCAGATGATGCATTAATACCATATAAATGACACATAAATGCTGCTCTTAATGCATGGTTGATGAATGTACCTGGAATCAGCTGAGCTTCTAAGACTTTAAATAATTAACTCTGCTAGCACATCAGATTTATTTATAACCATATCACTTCAGGGATACCAGAAATTATAGGTGAAATACTGAGGAAAAAAGGGAAACAACAAGTACAACACAATTTTTTACTTGACAAAATCTCAAAAAGGAAATAGTAAGTTGTTCAGATTTTGTGAATGGATTGAAACCCTTATACAACTTTCATATTGAAAAGTAAAGCAGGCATTTTTCAGCTTCTTGTAAAGTAAGTACCCAAAAAAACCCAAACAAAGAAAGTCAGCTGAAACACTTTTTTGAATAGAAAAATGCATGTAGTTTTCTTTTTTGGGTTATATAACCTTTTAGTTCACCCCACATTTTTGTCAATTTTTAGTGAAAACAGTGCTTTCAAAATGAAAAGCCATGAATGGTGAAATTTATAAAAATGTTGATTGCAAAATTTTGGGAAGTTCAAAATCAGTAATTTATTTCATTGTTATGCTGACCTCTTCCAGGCAATTTTCATATTAAAATTCGTCTTAGTTGTGTTGGATATGTCTTATTTGTTGGGAGGGTTTTCTCCTGCATCAGACCTGGGAGGACACATTGCCCTGAGTGACAGGTGAGACTGAAAAAGGTGCTCAGCATCTGCAACCTAATTAAGGGTAAATGTCTGTTGCATCTTAATGATGTCCAGTGTGACCAACATTAGGTTTCTTCAGGATAATTAGAGATGAGCTGTGTTTTCAGGACTTGGGCTTTAGACCTCAAATTCTGCACAAATTTCGTTTTGGTCTCATTTGTGTTGATCTTGCCCACGGCAACAGGGACTCTCTCACTACTCTGTTTTTAATCTTTCAGACTTGGAATAATTGGGAGTTTTGTTTTGCCTTTAATTTTGCAGCAGTACTTGGTGATATGGGAAGTTTTAGAAAACAAAGAGCTAAGACCAGATTTACTGAAAGATTCTTACTTTGATAAGGAACTCCAAATTCATTCAAAGACCCTTGTTTGCAGCACATTTATGTCTTATGGAATCAGAGAATATCCTGAGTTGGAACGGACCTAAAAAAGATCATCAAGTTCAACTCCTGACCCTGCACAGGACAATCCCAGAATCCCACTATGTGCCTGAGTATGTTGTCCAAATTTTTTTTGAGCTCTGGCAAGGGTAATTCATTAATTCCTGGTTGTGACTGTGTCTTACCCCTTGTTCTACACTCCCAGTCAAAATGTTGAGGTGTTTCTTTGCAGTGCAATTTACTTTTTCCACGTAAATGTTGCTCTTTCAGTATGTTTTCCCCACAAGTAGCAAAAATTCACAAGATTAGCTGTCCTTATTTACACATTCACAAATCTCTCAGTGGTGTGCTCATTTTGCAGAGGAATTGATGCAGCGCTGGAGGCAGTGCAAGGCTGGCAGCCCTGAAAAATGAAGTGCTTCAACCTCTGCAAGGCCTCAAGACTGAGGCTTCCCAGACTAATTTTGCCTGAACCTCTCCTGGACTGCCTGGAGCTCTGTTTTTTCATGGCATAACCACATCAGTAATTTTTCTAAAGACCAGATGGCTATACCTAATTTATTTCACTTTTGCTTGTCTTTCTGTGATACAACCAGAGTTATTGTGCAGATAAGTGTAACAAGCCGTTATTCTTCTGTAGAATGAAATATTTTTGAGTGAGACGGTGGCGTGGTGTAGAGGAGGGGAGTCCTAGTGTGGCCGCAGGGCTCTTGAGAAGTGGGGCTGTGGGATGTGAAGAAGAGGAGCAGCCACAGGGGGATAAGGCACAGGCAGCACTGGAGAGCTTATGGCTATCAACAATTCATCTCTGATCACAGAGTGAACAACAAGTGAACAGTTTCACAACAAGTGAAAACTGGGTAAAGTCAGTTTTTTAGGTTAAAAAAGAGAACCAAGAACAAGGATATAATTATATTGTGATTATTGAGGGATTTGGGGTTTTTTTTTTGTTTTTTTTGGGCTTTGGGTTTGTTTTTTTTTTTCTGTTCTGTTTTGGGGTTTTTTTTGTTGTTTTTCTTTGTTTCTTTGGTTTTTTAGGGGTTTTTTGTGTGTATGCTTTTTTCAGGGGGGTGTTTTTTGTTGTTTGCTTGGGGGTTTTTTAACACTTTTTATTCTTTTCCTTTAAATAACATCTCTTTGATTAGACTGTTAACGTTTTACTTACCCTGATACTAAATTTTTTGATTTTGCATATAACTTAATTCCCATTCCTGGGTATTACAAAATTTTGAGTGTGACTCAGCTAGAGCTGTAATTGGGGATATAACCTTCATTAAATTCTTACCTAACAATTGGGCTGTTTTCACAGGAGAGGTAAGTAAATCCTGCCCGATGTGATGGTCTTTAGATTTCTCTGTGTTTATAGTAGCCACTAATTTTAAAATAATTGAAACATGAATGGAAATAGAATTAAAATAGTGAATTTATTTGTCATGGAGGTTCTACTTCTATTACTTACATGTTTCTAATTTTATAGAGGTGTAACAATCAAGGCTGTTGTGTTTGAGAGCACCACTGAAGAAGGAAGGAGGAGCACTGGAATTGCTCTGAGAAAAAAAACCAGGAAATTTGGGAATTCAGGGAAAAATTTAAATGATATCATTTTGTATTTATCATCTCCATTTTACTCAAATGAACAGATCATGTACTGCATTCTTTGTTTTCTTATCCCTCCCAGTTAATCAGCGACTCAAAAGAGGAATAATTTCACTTCAAGCCTGGTCATTGTGGATGCGAGATAGGGAGTGAAGAGTTACAGCATGGTGTAAAACAGGGGTGTGGTTCATCCTGTGACAAAGGCGAGGCCTTGCATGTTAAAAACAGGATTTTGACTCTGTAAGCTGGGGTAAGAATCTACCTGCTTTTATTAAAAAGAAAACTCAGAGGCGGAGACCCAGGCTAGTCCCGAGTCCCACATGACAATTCAGAAACCATGAACTGCACACGCACAGAACACTCCTGGGGATGCGAGTTCCCTTGGAAGATCTGGAGCTCAGCTCCGGGGCAGTCTTTATAGCTTTTTCCAGCTCGGTGATTGGTCCATTCTTGATCCGCAGTCTCATTGGCTCGTTCTAGGGGTTTTGATTGGTCTATAACCAGAGTCATTCCTGACCAATCATTCCCTGAGGGCATTGAATGATTGGTCAGGTCCTTGTCCAATTACAGTCCTCCAGTATGCTGTCGCTCTCTATGACGTCATCCTCTTCTGTGGTAGCTTATTTCGAGATAGTTCCCATTTCTATCCCCATCTAAGGGCCACTCTCTAACATTACACCCGTACAGCGCGTCATGGTAAGTAATTAATTCATTAACAATATAACTTCTACTTAACTCCCATCCCATAGAACAAATAACATACAACATTTTTAACTTCCAAACCCCATACTTCTGTCAACGATCTCTGAACCCCAAATTTATTTATAACATTGCAGATGCAATTTCTTTTCAGGAAAGAAGTTAACGAGTCAACCCCATTTTTCTTGAATTTCCCCATGGCAGAGACATTAAAATATAATCTGATGTTCACAGCTTCAAAGTTTGGGACAGCAAGCTCAGTGGAAAGAAAAGCTTAGAACAAACAAGGTGGTAACTGAAGATTGGAAAACTACAGAAAATTTGGTGGAACTCATCCTGAAAGCACATCAGAAAAAAACCCCAACAAACAAACAAACAAACAAACAAAGGAGGTGTGGCTGTATTTCATGGCATGGGATCTTACTAATTGTAAGGACTTGCAAATTTTGCTTAATAGAATAAGAGAAAGGGGGAAGAAAAGATGACATCTCTTGGAAAAAGAAAAGGAAAATACATGGAGGTGGAAGAAGTTGAAAAGCTCCCAGAAGTTAAAAAATTGTAAAATTCAGCTGTTGGTTGTTTTGCAGTAGCTTGCTTTTCACTTGTAATTTATTTAATCTCCTTGTTCATGAATATTCACCAAATTAATTAATTAGGATCTTGGTAAGCACCATCCACTTTGGGCTCAGGTTAGCGGGAGAGATATTATTGTTCCTTCTGCATAAAGAAGTCTCTTTACCAAAGATGCAAGATGTCTGAGAATGACCTGACAACTCTCCACACAGACACGATCTGCACTTTTGCATTTCTAGCTGTGGAAATTTCATTTTCTGATATTTTTTTTGAAAGCTCTACATGCCAAAGTGGAATGCAGTTGTGTTTTGAAGGTGAATTTGTTGAGTGGAAGGTGAATGTTCTCCCACACATGGTGGAGATTTATGGCTGAATGGTATCAAATGAACTGTAACTTCTTCAAATTTTTGCTGATATTCACAGGTGAAAAGAAGTTAATGGTAAAACTCTAGATATGAAGTTACAGTAATTTTTTTTTTGATGACTGCATTTGGGGGGGGGGGGTGGCTTGTTTAGCACCATCTGGATTGTGTCCAGTGGAAAGTGGTGTCCTAAGAAATGCAGGTGGCAACTGGGATAGTATATTGGTGCCATGGAAAAGTTATATTCATTTATGGCCTTTTCCCATGAGGAATTTACTATAAAGGCACCAAGTCACTGCCCTTCATTACTGTAGGATATAATTCCTTGATAATACAGTAAAAAATAAAATTTCAGTGCTTCTGAAGAACATTCTTTCTTCCACTATGCTGTTTAAAGTCAGCAATTTAGGAAGTCTGATGGACTCAAAAATTTCAAGGCAGCACTAGGAGGGAGACAGAGAGGAAGAAAAGTGCAGAAAAAGAAAAAAAAAGTGTTCAAAATGGTTTATTCTAATATAAGGAATTTCTTCCGGATCCCAGAAGCTACTGAACAGAATAATCCTGAGTGCAAAAATGAGGCACAGGTGTGTAGGTGTGGGAAAATTTTCCAAGTTCGTGATTTGCAGCAGCCCAACAAAAGATATACCCAAAGCCTAGGTAAGGCCTGGGCAGTGAAAAAACAACTAGGATTTGTCAGTGGAAAGGGAAAATTGTTCCACAATGCTAAACTCAGTTGTCAGAAGATTGAAAAGCTGAATATTTTGTGGTGAATACCTTATGAGTAATATTATGAGTATATTTAATGTGCAGAATGTCTTTACTGCTGTCACTTCAGCAAATGAAAATATTAAACCATTTTGCTAGCGTGTAGGTTTCTTGCTCTCAAACACACTTTTAAACATCTGTATCCAATTTTTTTGTATTTTTTTTTCTGTTTGTTGTGGTTTAACCCTGGAAGGCCACTCAGCCCCACAAATCCACTTGATGGGGAGAGAACTGGAAGGGCAAAGGTGAGAAAAATTTAGGGTTGAGGTAAAGACAGTTCAATAGAGAAAGCTCAAATCAACAAGTCTTTGGTTAGGATATTTGTTCTCCGTTTGTATCTACTTCCTGCAATTATTCAGTGATTACTCATATTCCCTTTAACACGTATTTCTAGGCTTTAAATGCACTTTTTTTATCCCCACAAGGATAGTTACAGTCTCCCAGTAGTCCTTTCTACAGGCCCAACTTAACTGACCTTATTTTTGACTAGAACTTACTTGAACTTTATTTCGTGTTTCAAATGACCCGTATGAGTAGTCTGTAAAACAAGGAAAAACCTGTGTCAAAAGGTTCAAAGAGGATGTGGGCCAGGCATGAAAATACACATTGAACAGCAGAATCCCCAGCATTTCCTGGAGTATTTGGTCTTCCTGGGAGCAGAAGCACATTTGTGCAGAGATTATTATATGGACATGTTTGATTCACGGCGACTTTCTCAAGGAGGGTTCAAAGCTCACTGTTACCATCAGGTCTGATTTATCTGAGCAGGTTCCAGAAAGTTCTGTTTTGCTCTGCTTTGTGACAAAAAACAGGCTTTGGCAGTTGTATTTCTAGAGAAATAGAGAAGTGTGTTGAGTTAGCTGCTACAGGAGTAAGTATTTTTAAGAAGTGCCTCTAATCCAGAGCACTTTGTGAGCCAGCCTTTTAAGCACAAAATCCTATCTTGAGTGCTGTACCAATCACTGTTTTAAGGAGTTTCGAACTGTTGCCCATCCTTATGACACTTTTTAAAAGATGTTGTATACATACTTCTCTCACAACCTTAAATGCTTGTATTGGTTTAAATACTGCTTGCTGAGAAAAATGGATAAAAAGTGGACTATTACATTCAACGACGTCTTTTATCACATAAGTTATGAAAAAGTTATTACGTTCAATAGGTATTAGCACTAAAAGCAAGAGAAAAGCATTATCACTCAAGAAAATTCTCTTCTCTGGGAATTATTCTCTTTATGGAAAGAAGTAGTGCTGTGGTGAATCTGTATTGTGCCATCCAATATCCATTTTAGCATCTTCAAGATGATTGCATCCCCTGTGGCACAGTGCCATCCTTGAGCCCCGAGGTGATCCAGGGCAGCCACAGGGATGTAACAGTGCAACCTCTGGCCAGAGCTTTTGTTAAAAAAAGAGTCAGGCCTGGCTTGTCTCAAAAGGCCGTTTTTGATGGACAGGTACACCTTTGGTGGTATTTGTTCAAAATTGCTGTAAGTGGTTACAAGCCCGCAGTCAGGCCACAGATCACACATGTGGGAGAGCCACGGCTCGAGGCTTTGCTGTGGTTCATGCCGCGTTTCTCCTCACAACTCCTGCTAAAACAAGAAAGTCACATCCTAAGGCAGATTCAGGAGGTTTCCCATCTCCCTGAAGCTTTTTCCTCCTTGCTCGTATGCTCATGAAATGACTTTGTTGTGTTGAAAGCTTCCTTGGGGTGAAAATATTTCATCTGCCTCCGACAAAATTATCCTGCACTTTAGAAAGGACATATTTCCTGACGAGGAGCTGCAGCCTTTTTCCCCAGAGGTGGAATCTACATCCTTGCTTCTAATTTTTTGATGGGCCTGGAACAAGGAATCCAGGAGGTCTGGGGAAGCTTTTAAAACAGCTCTAGGAAAGGCAGAAAAAATCCCCTTCTATAACCCTGAGAGTTCATTCAAGGGTCTGGCTGGTATCAGGTGTGTGAGCTGAACACTCTGTGACCCCAGGTGGATAAAGGCAGTTCATCTGATTTATACATGTGCAAACATAATGCTGCTCAATGCAAAACTGTTGAGTGAATGCTCTCTGGTGACCGTTTACGAAGGCAGAGTGTTAAAAGTGTTAATGTGATCAATAAAAAGGAAAGGGCCTGGGAGTAGGACTCAATCTAAGCTGTCGAAGCCTTACAGAACGTTGCCACTGAAATAAATATTTAGTAACTCTGCACTAAAGGTGCTGTTCTTTTGACAGGATGAGTTTCATGCCTCACAGCACAAAAGTTATGATATTTCAGTCAGTAATCAAATAACTATTTTTTTTCCATGGGAAAAAGTACATTGCTTCTTTTCCCTTGACATACCAGTGATTAAAAGAAACAGCCCCACCTTCTACCCCCTCTGGCCTCCATGCTTTCCAATTTTGGGCAAAAAAGAGTGAAGTAGGGGGGTAAAAATAAAGAGTACAGAGAGAGAATAGGAAGACGTGAAACAGTAGGGGAAAATGTGTGTAAACCGCACTGTGGCAAACTTGAAATTGGTGTAGGTGTGCAATAGATGGCACTACATGGCACTATTACATGGTTTGAGTAGGAGGTCAAATTGTGTCTGCCTGAGCTTAAAAATGCTCCAGAGTTCACGATTAAGATCACAGGGAATGCATTGAGGCTTAGACAAGAAAGGTTTTTGGATATAATATCAGTTTCAGTAGGAAAATAAGATTACTTTTTTCCCATTACTGCGTACTTGTGACACGATGTTGTTTTGTAGATATTTTTTGTTATTAACTCATTTTACAAATTTATTTTTAGACTAAATCCAGACCACTCTACGTAGAGCTTCTAGTTATGACAGCAAGGTGGTACAAAAGTGCGTGTCAATAGCACATAAATAATAAAACTGTGGCAGGTTTCGGATGAGAAGCTGATTTTCAGACAGCTGAGGACTTTTGGTAAGAGAAATCTGGAGAAGGTACATCCTTGGCAAGGTGTTCCTGCTACCACGCAGCAATGAAATACCTCAATAATTTTGTCTCTTAAAATGCCTTCTGGCTGCTAGAATCCTCCAGGTGCTGCACATGGACATTGAAATGATATTTCCATGAGTGTTTCCATGAGTGTTTCCAACTCATCAGCCTCCAGGGACTGCACCACACCCACCACAGGGCATTTTTCTGGGTCATAAAATTTTTTTTAAGCTATGAAGGCCAAAACTGCAAGGGCATGTTTGCCTGATAAGAAGCTACCTGTGTCAGATGAATGGTTGGGATAATGCTGCTGGAAACCAGCAGGAGAGAGGGGCCAGCGCCAGGGAAACCTGTACTGGTGTGAAATAAATTATTTGAAATCAAGTAGCTCAGAACTGGGACATGTTCTGGGAGAGAGAAGGAGTGATAAATTGGCATCTGAGTGTCCTTGAATTCCCACAGTGGGATCAGTCATCGTCCTGGAGACAGTGAGGGGATGCCTCAGAACACAGCACAGCAGAGTCTCCTAAATAAATAGCAGAACTAACTGTATTTTTAATAATATATGGGCGGCAACCATTAGCAAATTACTTTGCTCAGTGTATTTCAGACATTTAAAGTTCAGAAATAGCTTAAAATGCCTTGAATTATATTACTGTTTGGTGTCTAGGAAAAGCAGAGAGGATGATTAAA
>WEIT01027134.1:8633-21640 GCA_013389985.1 Dryoscopus gambensis
TTTTCACATATGCTTTCAGATCTTTTCAATACTTTGATAAGAATTAGATATAAGAAAATATTTGGGCATCTACAAGTTACTTTAATTTTATCTGCTTGGTCACAAGTCTGAAAGTTAGGATCTTATGACAGGACTCCAGGAACAAAGCTTGGTATTTAAAAGGGTATAAATAATATCATGTTCACCAATCAGAAGGATGTCTACGAAAAAACAACAGGAAGACTAAGAAATGCAGAATATATAAAAATCTATCCTTTTTCTGGCATACCTTCGGTAAAGTAGGCATAAGGAGGGTAAATGCCAACTGCTTCTCCTTCAATAATTTGGAGATTAATATTATATTGTAAAATGCAGATGGAGAAAAAAGAAAACATAATTTACACCACAGGAGAGTCCAAGAACACTCACCTGTGAAATGAAAGAGGCTAATTCATTTTCCTTTTCTGCCTGAAGCAATCCAAATACAGTTTTAATGATGCATCTTCATCACCAAATTGTAGCATTTATTGGGTGGGACATTCCTCATTCCTCCCAACTGATGTTCAGAAAAAACAAGACACCTCACCCACACCCAAAACAACTACTCAGACTGTATTTTGATCTCTGTGTTCTGACTTTTCCCCAAGAAGATCAGTGTCTCAGCTGCCATGCTTTTAGACACCCTGTACTCAATGATCCTCTCTCACTTTCCATGACCAAGAATTCAAAGTTATTTTCTCTACATTTCTCTTACAATCCAGTGGATAGTAAAATGACAGTTTTGAACCTTAATCTCCATTTGCTACTTCAAATATTTAAGAACCAAAACTAGCAATTAATTTTCTTCCTTACAGATTTTAACATTCTTTCACAATTGCTACTAAGTTCATTATACAGGCTATAAGGAACCTCCTGAAGGACTATAAAGATACACATGCTGGGAACTATGCAAAATATGAATAACTAGAAGTTAGTGGGCACATTCTATGGAAAAGTAGACACATCCTTTGCCAACCTAACTTTTTATAGAGTCTCTCAATCTTTAAAATACCTTTTCATCCTTGAACTGAAAAGCTTAGTTAAAATTCAATCAACATAATAAAGCCCAAACCCACTTGAAATAGTCCTAGTGGATCAAACCAATATATCTTAATAGCCCAACACTCACCTTCCAAAAAAAGGCTCATTAATAGACACCTTTAGAAGTAAAATGAAGAATATACCTCACTATAGCCTGAATTTTCAAACAAATTTAATCTGTAGCACTCTAAAAAATTTCTGGGAGCCCTCTTGCCTCCTTTAAAAAAAAATCCAAAACAACAAAACACAAAACATTTCTGCTGCTTACCTAGCACCACCAAGGCTGGCTTCATTTGTAGATTAAACACCACTGTTACCAATTAAACAATTCCAGGTTTCAGTAGTCTCAGACATTTTTGAATTCTTTTTTAATTAATTCTGTGATTGTGGCAATCAATTACTATCTTCCTTATGAAAGACCTATTAGACATTATTTGAGGCAATGCTTTAGGTTTCTTCCTCATTGAGTGGAATCTTGCTCCTGTAGTTTATGTAACAATGGAGTAAGCAAGGACCACTACGATTTAGCTTTGTGTGTTATGGCTGTGTCTTATTGTATCATACAGTGCCCTGAGCTGGAAGAGACCCACAAGGATCATCAAAGTCCAGCTCCTGACCCTGCCGAGTTCAGCCCTAAGAACACCACTATGTGCCTGATAATGTCTAAACACTTCTCAAACTCTGTCAAGTTTGGTACTGTGACCACCTCCCTGGGGAGCCTGTTCCAGTGCCTGACCACACTCTAGGTGAAAAAACTTTTCCTAATATCCAATTTAAACCTTCCCTGACACATCTTCATACCATTCCTTAGGTTGCTGTCATTGATCACCGGGAAGAAGAGTTGAGAACCTGGCTTGTTGCTTCCCATCATGAGGAAGCTATAGGTCACAATGAGGTCTCCCCTGTCTCCTCCTCTCCAGGCTGAACAGACCAAGTGACCTCAGCCACTCCTCTTTCTGTCTCCCCTCAAGGCCTTTCAACATTTTTATTTCCCTCCTTTGGACACTCTCTAATAACATAATATCTTTCTTATCTTGTGGCATCCAAAATGGCACACAAGACTCAAGGTGAGGCCACCCCAGTGCAGAGCAGAGCAGAGGAGGACAATCCCCTCCCTTGCCCAGCTGGTGATGCTGTGCCTGATGCACCCCAGGACAGGGTTGGCCCTCCTGGCTGCCAGGGCAGAGATTTAACTTGCCGTCGAACAGGACCCCCAGATCTCTTCCCGCAATGCTGCTCTCCAGCCTCTTGTTCTCTAATCTATCTGTACATCCAGGGTTGCCCCTTCCCAGGCACAGAATCCAGCACTTGCCCTTGATAAACTTCATATGATTGCTGATTTTCCAGCCATCTGTTTTGTCTATGTCCCTCTTCAGGGCCTCCCTGCCTTCAAGGGAGTCAACAACTCCTCCAAATTTACTATCATCTGCAAACTTACTTAGTATTCCTTCACACCCGGCATCCACATTGCTTAGGAAGATGTTGAAGAGCACTGGCCCTAGAGCGACGCCCTACTGTAACTGGTAACTGACCTGATATTATCCCATTCACAGTAACCCCCTTTGTGCCCAACCCATGAGACAGTTACTCACCCATCACATGATGTGTTTATCCAGCTGAATAACTTTGTTCAGAGGGATACTATGAGAGACAGTACAGAAAGCTTTAGTGAAATCCCAAAAGATCACATCAGCTGGCTTCCTTTCATCAGCTGGATGGGTTACATTGTCATAAAAGGAAATCAGGTGTGACAAACGGGACTTTCATGAAGCTCTGTTGGCTGTGACCAATGACTGTGTTGTCTTTCAGGTGATTTCCAATACCTCCCAGAATAATCTTCTCCATAATTTTACCAGTCACTGAAATGAGATTAACAGGCCTGTAATTTCCAGCATCATTTTTCTTGCCCTTCTTGAAAACTGGGACAACTTTCTCCAGCTTCCAGTCAACTGGGACCTCTCCAGATCCCCAAGACCATTCAAAAATCATCTAGAGAGGTCTTGTGATGACATCAGCCATCAGCTGAATTTGAATATTCTCGGATGAATCCCATCAGGCCTCATAGATTTACAGGAATCCAGCTGGAGCAGCAAATGCCACACAAGTCCAGAGTCAACTGGGAGCTTATCACTCTCACAGCCATGGTCCTCCTGCTCAGGATGCTGGGACCCCCATAGCCCAGGAATGACGTTGAAGACAGATGCAAAGAAAGCATTAAACACCTCTGCCTTTTAAATGTCCCTGACTGTTAGGTGACCATCCTCATCCTGTGGTGGGTTGATGTAATTTTTGCACTGCCTTTTGACATTAATATTTTAAAAACCTTTTTATTGTTGCCCATAGTTCTCGGCAGCTTCAACTCCAGTTGAGCTGTGGCCACACAAATTTTCTCCCCAGACTGGCAAGCAGTATCTTTGTGCGCCTTACATGTCACCTGAATTTGCTTCCACTGGCCATATACTTTCCTTTTTTGCCTAATCTCCAAAAGAAGATTCCTGTTCAGCCAAGCTGGCCTTCTGTGTCACTTGCTTGGCTTCTGGCAGTTTGGAATTGCCAGGTCCTTTAGAAGGTGGTGCTCAAAAACTGATCAGTACTGATGGACCCCAGCATCTTCAGAAGCACTTTCCCAGGGAACCTCCCACCCTAGTTCCCTGAGAAGTCTGTTCTCATATCCAGCGTTGAAGTTTTGTTGGCACTGGCACTTTTCCTTCTGTCAACAGAGCTTTTAAACTCGGTTGCTTTGTGGTCACTGTGGAGAAGACAGCTACCGATCTCCGTTTTACTTATCAGACCCACTCTGTTAACAAACAACAAATCCATGAGGGCATTTTCCTGGTTTGCTCCCTTAGTACCTGGACCATGAAGTTGTCATCCAAATGCTTTAGGAATCTTCCAGACCTGTTTGTGCCAGCTGTGTGATGCTCCCAATTAATTTCTGGCAAGTTCAAGTCTTCCATAAGGACAAGGGCACTTGATTTGGAGGTGTCTCTTAGTCCCTTGAAGAATAACTCACTGGTGTCATTGTCTCGGCTAAGCGGTCTATAATAGACTCCCACAATGACGTCCACATTACTTGTTTCTCCCATAATCCTTACCTAGAGACTCTCAAGTGTGCAATTGCCCACTGTAAACTCCATTTTTGTTGAGTTCAAATTTTATACTCCAGTGGTCTATGAGTTCCCTCCTGGTGTCATCTCCATGAACTAACCTGGGGGGGAGCGGGGACACCATGTACATAGTAAACCTCAAAATCTTTTCATTTGAATTAAACATAGTACTGCAATATTATGTCTGAGCTTTTCCTCTTTCATGTGTTTAGACTTTTCATTTTCAAAAATACTATCCTTTTACTTTCAACAGGAACCTGGTTAGGAATGTTGAACTTATTTCTCTTCATGTTCTAAAAATTTCCCTGCTATCTACAAGCATATTAGCTATTTATTGGGCCCTCTAATTCCCACTTGAAAAATTTTAATCCCTACACAACAACTAAACTGAATGGATGGATTATTCCTACAAGGATTTTGAATTTATATGTGACTATTAACATATATGTAACTCCTCATAGAACTCTTTACTTAACTGCATCTCAAACTAGACCTTGTGTACTGCTCAAGGCAAAAATCAAAAGATGCTGATGTTTTTTCAGTTCCATTAACAGTGATTCTGAAAAGCAACCATTTATGAAATTTAAATGTCTGCATCATCACCCATCAGAAGACTCATCGAGTCAAAATAAGCACTTTGCATAATTCTAAACATCTGCATTTCATGCTTTTTAAACAGTAAATTTCTCTTCTTATTAAGTATACGTTGTATTTCAAAGCCAATAGATATTAAAAAAAAAATAAAACTACACTACTGTGGTTTACATTGAGAACAAAGCCCCAAACTCTAAATGAGTCACACAGAATATTCAGAATATTTTTAAACCCTTTTAGAATAAAATTTTTAACCAATGTTTCACTTAAAAGGCTGATGAAACATGAACTATAATATGAACAATCCTATTGTTATCAAAGTTTGCTTTCCTTCTTGAGACAACTGCCTATTTCCTCCAACTAGCAACAATAACAACCACACACATCATTTTAGATGAAACTGTTGTGGTGACCCAGCCCCCTGGTNAACACCCCATTGTTTCCTTGTTCTAGCTCCCGCCTTCGCATTACCCTCATTGGTTGCTGTTGGAATAGTTCCTCACCCTTCGCTGTACCCCACTGGTTGTTCCCCTTCTCTCCACCCCTGTATCCTGGAGTATAAAACCCTGGACCCTTCCTCTAGCTGGGTCTTTTGTCCCGGGACCTTCCATCCAATAACCTTGGTTGGAACCCATACAAGAGAGCCCTCTCTGTTCCTTTGCTTCGGGAGATGCACCTGGAACAACAGCGGGTTTAGCCTGCTCCTCCTGCTGAGAGCCAGTTCCGTCACAGCACAAACTGCCCTGCAACTGCAGCCATTTGCAGGAAGGATGCTGCGTCCTCTTTATTTATGGGCAACCCAACAACATCACGAAACAATATGAATAGTTTGCCCTGTTAGATGAACAAAATGGTCTGATTTTACCAAATAGAGAGTGTAAAGCCAGTGGTACTTAGGTACAATGGCAACCCATGAGGTAGAAGTAATTACATAAAAATTGTTAATTTGGGGGAGACAAGGATGGCGATGAGGGGGGATCAAGATGAATCAACAAGAAACAAGAGCAGCAAAATGGAGAGAAGTTAGGGAATAAAGGAGACCTGACACCTGTAAGCAAGCTACTGGCCTTTAGGTTTGTCTGGCCCATCTTGTTCCTGTTTATGAATGGTCTGTGTGTTTTTGCAGGTGTCTGCAATGGCTGGCTGTCCCTGCCATATGTGTGGTTGTGTCTGTCTGTGTGTGTGCCCACTGGGAAGTAGCCTGGCTAGAGACTGCCTGGAAACAGAGAGCAGCTGTCACCCTGCATCTAGCAAGGTTCATTGGATTCAGCTACCATTAAAACAAGTCATATTATTTTAACTCTGAACTGGCTAACATTAGCTGCTTTAATTTTGTGGGATCAATTCACACTTCCTCTATCACTAAATATGAGGAAAAATTAAAATAGATGATCATACGATCCACTGGGTTTTGTGTCTCTTCTATAATATTTTTCTCACTCATCAGTTCACCAGAGAAATATTTAGCAATTATTTGGTTATTTAAACACATTAGGATAGCTATAAGATCATTCAAAAGGGGAAACAAAAAAGTAAATTGTCAAGACATTTAAAACAAATGGATGTAAGCACTGCTCTATGCTGTATCCATCAGGCTTGAAGAATCAGGACAGAACAAGGTTTGAGTTGATTGTAATCTATAAAACAGAGACATCAATTCCATCTGCCAATAATAAAGGATAGCCAACCACTCTGTTCAAATAAGATACCAATACACTCAAATATGTCAATACATTTTGATGCAAGCATCCACAATCTTTTTGGAAACTAAATGGAATTTCACAGTTCATTCCAATGAGAGAAACAAACTATTTAGTACTATCAGTACAGCCCTATAGTTTCTGGAACAAATATATGCGTATCAATGTTAAAACAGTGTTCATGGGAAGATATGAGAATATCATGAATTATGAGAGTTTTTAGACTGGATTTTGTTTGAGTATGCTGTGCTATAGGCCAACTTCTATTGATTACTATTTCTAATTTAGTACTACAGTTCTTTTTAATCACAACAGGATGAGAATGCCCAACAGCTAAGAGAGCATAAAAAGAAACATTCCAAGCATTCTGCATCAAACTTAGCAAGTTTACTTTTATTATTTTTTGGGGTTGGTTGGTTGGTTGGTTGGTTTCTTTTAACTTCGTTTCTTTTTTTGCCAAGTCAATTTAAAGTACTAGCTCTACCAGTACTGGGGGAAAAGACAATTTTTTTAATACAGTGGTCACAGAACAGTATTTTAACTACACTAATATTTCACCCTGAAAAAAAAAATACTTTGCAGATGAGAAAGTGAAATAGTCTTATATTTTTTAGTTGAAAGCATATTCTAACCTGTTGCAATGCAAGTCCAGAAATAAGGTACCTGAAAAAAGCATGTATATCAAATGTTAAAAGAGACCTTTAAAGTCTAGTAGACCAGCCATCTCCTGCAGGTAAAATTCTACATAAGAAAACTTAAAAAGTTTGGAGAGGAAGGCTAAAGATGAAGCAAGATTGATTTAACACTAAAAAAACCTAATTACCCTCAGTCTACAGATAATTTTTCAAGTGATGAGACACTATTTATCTTACAATGAGTACACCATCTTTTGATGTACATGTGAAAACTTGTCTAGAAGTGACTGAATCAATAAAGGTTGGCAAGTTTTTTTAAGAAATACTAGTGTATAATGTACATTTTATAAAAAGACAGAGTTCACTATACAATATAGCAAGGATGTTTATGGAAGAAGCAAATGGGAGAGACACCGGTTATTGTATTCCATGATCCAAATTCTGTTGAAGGGAAATATGCACATGAGCTTTTCCAACTAATTAAACACTGTTAATACTCATAAATCAAGCAAAGTCAGTGTATCATTTTAGAAGTTTAAAATTCTAGATCGTCCTTACAAATGTATTCAGATCCCAATTCACATTCTTTGTTCACAGAAAGACTTTTACTGAATTCAAAGGGAAGATTAATATAAAAAAAACCCAGTCATTGTGTAGCAATTCAGGTTTTAAAGAATCTATATGGATATAAGTTTTTTTTACATAGGAAGCAGAAGTTCACCCCTAACAGACATCCATTCTTTTCTGTTAATTAGAAGAAACTCAGAAGAAAAATATACAGTAGTCTCTAGTCAGAAACAAGAGTAAAAAAGTGTTTCTATTAAGTGCATTCAGTAAGTCAACAGTACACCAGTTTGAATGATAATTATCTCAATAATTTTAGAATTACTTAAATTAGTTCTTTGTATGCACCATATATCTTAATTCATACTTTCACTGTTAAGGTGAGTAAATGAAACAATATTACAAGTAGTGAACTGCCAGAACATACACTACATAGCAAACAGGACTTGAAGACTGTATTTCCTACTTCACTCCAAGTTTGATAAATGGATGACCTGTATAGTATCGTCAAATAGTTTTGCTTATTAATATTTCAAATTCTGTATTTCAAGAAAATTTTCATTTTAACTCCAGTTCAAATCTCTACAAATCTGCAAAATTCTACCTTTATCCTAAACATTTAAGGAAAGTCTATTTTTTATTCCTGACAACACAGATTATTAATAGTCAAAAAGATGGGGAAAACATTTTAATTAATCATGCTATTATTGTCAGGCAACAATCACAACACAAAAAGTTCTGATTCTGTTCTTTCTACTTTAAACTGCAGAAACATATTTGAAAAGATAATACTATAGTCACAGCTTCAGAGGTGGATGGCAGTTGAATAGGGAAATAAAATAGGAATATTATTTCATATAAGAAAAGACTGAACTATAATAAGGCAAAATAATAAGACAAATATTTGCTTCACTTAGAAAATGAATATCAGCAAGTTTTGGCATGGTTTTCGACAGCACTGATCATCGAGTCCAACCAACTTCTCTACTGTTCATGCTTAGCATTTAGTTTTCTTGAAAAATTCATCCTTTTTTCATTTGTGACCTAGCCTGCAGTCACTGCACTTGAATAACTTCTCACTGAATTCTGTGTCTGGTTCACCTGTACTCAGCTGTAGAACCTGAGTCCTTGCAACTTCTTCAAGACAAGGTATAACTAATTCATTCTCTTTATTTTGGAAGGAAAAACCATATATTTGCCTAAGAAGATTTTAAAGATGTCACAAAAACTTCACACTGATAAAAGACAGAGAACAGAACTAGACTACATTGGATGTTCAGTATGACAAATCTTTTCTATAATAGCCACTGATCATTTACAAATGCTATATAATTTGAAATTTATGCATCAGCCTTGGGTACAATGCAGTCCTTCTGTAACCTGTCTCCCTTGACACAGATCTAAGCAGGTATATATTTAAAGATTTTTTTTAATAAAATTGAACAGCCTAAATATGATGTGCTAGTGTGCTACTTCAGGATTTGTGATAATAAAATGTCAAAGAACAAGATGCAAGCTGGTTTTTTTGCTTGAGATACTCAAAGAATTAATTTTATGCTGGCATATACTGTAATTAGAAATAGCTCTGTGCATCATGATTAAACTAGTAGCTATGGAAACCAAAGCAGACTAGAATAAATGTAAAAGGAGAACAGTGAATAAGCCAATCATAAAATTCCTTTAATCTGTTTATTTTTAATCTTTCTCATAATGCAAATTGGAATGCTAAGGGTCAATACTATTTTCTTTTTCTTTTTAACCTTTGTATGTTTGGAAAGAACAGTATTCTTTCCAAACTACTTCCTAGGTATTAGATTTTGTTTTCACTCCAGAACTTCTCTACCCACACAATCTTAGGTGTTAAAAGCACACCATTTTTAACGATACATTCTGTATTAAATAATTGCATATATTTATCCCTTTATGAAATGAGAACTCCGTGTTTTCAACAGCTGAAAATCTCCATGGTGCTCTATCCCCTTAGCAATTCTGATAGCTATCTGCTGAACATATTCCAGTTTAGCAGTCCCCTGATGGGTATGGGGGAAGGATGGACATATCTCTGAGCTGTACTCACCTGATGCAATCTCAAGTACTGAATGAGGGGAAAGAATTACTTCCCTTTCTATGCAGGCTACGCATACTGTGACCACCAAGCAGACAGACAACCTTCATGACACAGTGCTGACTCATGTTTAAATTCTCACTCAGCCTTGGGTCTTTTCTGAAAGAGCTGTTTTGGGGCAAGTCACTCACCAGCCTATGCTGTTGCATGGGGTTATGCCAGGCCAGGTATGTCTATTCTTACCAAATTTCACCAGGTACCTTTTAGTCAGGTTAGCTGAGGTCCTTTTGAATGCTAGCCCGGTGTATAGCCCAGCCATCCATTTTGCTGTCATTCACAAACAAAAGGGCACTTTCCCTCCCATCATCCAGGCAAATGATGGAAATATTAAGCAATATTTGCACCAGTATCAACCTCTGAAGTGCAGCCACTCTTTAGACATCATGCTGTACACCTCTATTCTTTGAGACATACAGTGGAGCTGCTTTCCCACCCGTGTTGTGGCCACTCATCCGTAATGCTTTAAGAAACCATGTCAAAATACTTGATTAAGTCAAGGTAAATGAAATTGTTTACCTGTTGTCCCCTCATCTACAGAGACAAGTGCCTTATTACACAATGTAATCAGGTTAGTCAGACATGGTTTGTCCTCAGTAAAGCCATGATGGCTGTTACGAATCACATTATTTACCTTGCTGTGCCTAACAATTGCTTCCAGGAAGATTTATTCCATAACCTTCCAAGGAACAGAGAGAGAAACTGTCCTGTGTACAGTTCTCTGGATATCTTTCCTTTCCTTCTTGAAAGCAGGCATATTAATTAGCCTTCTCCAGTTACTGAAGACCTCTCATAATCACCATAATCTTTAAAGAAAGATAAGAAATAGCAATATTGGATGCACATCCAGCAATCTCAGTTTGCTTATATGACCTCTTAACTCAGCCTTCCTCTCACATACTTAGCATTCCTCTCCCCTGAAAAATTCCCAGTAGGCACAGAGGTCTGGGAGGCTAGTGACCAGAGGTCCAAAGAGATCACCTTAAGATTTTCAAATTTTAAAATGGAAAAACAGTGGTTATATTAGCTATATTACATATATGCAAACTGTACCTGCCTTCAGACAGGACAATTTATGACACTCAGTGTCAATATGTGGTACATTATTGGGCCATATATAATATAAGAGAACTGTTCAGAAAGCACACTTTTCTCAGAAGATGACTGTGGAAGGGGATCTGGTACAAGGATATGCCATTCTCTGGGCTATGGCAAAGGTTGAATAAACATTTCAGATATCATGCTTAATGTCAGAACTTTCAGACAGACTTAAACAGTTTTTTGGTATGAAAGGCCTGACACTGACCTGGTCAGAAAGTATTTAATTGTTGATCAGTATCAGGCTTTGAAGTGAAAAAATCCTATAGAACAAACTAAACCCTTTTCTTCTCATTGCCCAAATAATACAAAAGCAGATAAATCTTACACTTCAAACTCTCTTTTCAAGAAAACACTTAGTCTAATAAGTTCAATTTTATCATTCTCAGTTAAGTGTTTTCCTGAGCTACTCCTCCGGCTGCCTCCCAGCTCCAGTGCAAATATTCATAGAACAAAATATGAAGAGCAACACTTTGAAGGACAGAGACTTTTTCCCCTGCTCCTTCTCCCTGGAGTTCTTGCTTCAAAAAGTGCTTCCTACTATTGTATCTTCTCTACTGCATAGGCTCTAACATCTGCTAAAGGAAGAAAATCTAGTAGAACCAGCAACAGGATCTCATCAACACTCATCATACCAGCATCACTTAAGTGAAGAAAAATGTCATTGTAATCATCTTTAAATTCAACATCTGTGTCCTGCATGGTGACTACATTCACTAAGTTTTGCTGCATTTGAAGTCACACCTTCATCAGTAGAGATAGGTAATAATTTCTTTGGAACTTTGGGGTAAAAAGGTTACCAACATAAACTGGATTTAGTTTTGCAACTGAATTTTCACAACTGGAAGAGAAGAGAATGCAAAAGTCCACACCTACAAAAAGATGCTGACTAGCCATGTCCAAAGACCTATACAACTTTTACACTGAAAGAAGAGGAAACATCTCAAATTACTATCGTTACTATGTTATTGAAATAGTTATAGTTTCAAAAGTCAGCTGAAAAAATTTTCCTCTCAGAATACAGGCATGCTGCCAACGAATCTAAGTGATTTGGGCGAGAAAAGCAAACCAAAAAGGCTTCAGTAAAATGAATTAGTATTCAGGATAAAGAAATCATGTCTGCCTAGGACACCTGTGAAATTTTATCTGTTTTGTTAATAAAAGCCAGGAGTTCTCCACACACAAGTTATTAGCAAAGTATTTTCAATATTTTTTCCTGTTCCAGTATCAGTCCCTTCATTCATTTATGCTATTATCATCCTCTCTTTCCCCATGCTAATAATTTCAATGATTGCACTAGCTTTCTTACACAGTATCAAAGCATACCTGACAATACCCTAATCGGTTTCACTATTAGCAAAAGGATTGTCACAAAACACAAAATTACTCAGGATGATATTACAAAAAGGGTTTAGGGGTTTTTTCCACACTCAAAAGCATTTTTCTTTTCAAAGGTCACCAAAATGTTGCATATTTCACCAGCAACATTTTGGAACAAGCCTTCTTCAACATGCTCCCTTTCCCCTCCTTCTTAGGAGTATATTTTATTTTCTTTAACCAGAAAATTGATTCCTGCAACTTTGTTGAACCACTGCCTACCCAACTCATCAACATCTGAAGCAACCACTGGACTGCTTCATGTGCTTATAAAGACAGAAACAACCACCTTCCAGGACTATTTATTTTGGCTATTGTATTGGGTTTGTGTGGCAAGGTTTTGTTGCAGGGGAGTGGGGATACAGGAGGACTTCTCTGAGAAGCCGATAGAAGCTTCGGTTTTGTCCAGTGGAAGCACTGTCTTTCAACAAACTGCATTCCTCTGTGAACCGAAACAGCTCCAATCAATCAGAAAAAAAAAAAAAAGTGTCTGTTTTTATGATTGGGTGGCGACTTGAATCAAGATCGGCAATTTCGACTGCAAGAAATTCCTGTCTAAGATTGGGAACTGCGTTGTCTTCTGTGTCCGACCACATGACGGGCTTTCCATCAGACCTTAAATTATCCTCCAGCTCTCCACCTGCAGGAGGCTGCGGGAAAAACAATCTCCCTTCGCTCCTCAAAGAAAAGGGATTTCCACTCACTTTAAAAACAGATGATGTAATCCTTGCTTTTCCCTTTTTTTTTTTTT
>WEIT01027134.1:21669-33490 GCA_013389985.1 Dryoscopus gambensis
GGGCAGCGCGCACAAAGGGGGCTGCGCGCGGCGCCCCCTGCTGGGCGCACTCCCTGCCGGCGCCTTAGGCATGACGTCACCGCCGCAGAGGCTCCGCTCTCCCATCCGCCCGCTGTCACAGCGGGCAAACATTCCGGCAGCTTTTCACCCTGCTCTTTTTTTTCCTTTTTATTCTCGTCTCTTTTTTTTTTGTACAGATTTTAAGTAGCTGCTCTGAAAAATTTTGGTATCAGAACATCACCAGATTGTAAAGAAAGCCTTAAAGAAACTTAACATTGAGCAGCCATCGGCTCAGGTTACTCAGCAGAGCCAAACCAGAGATGTCACTGGCATACACTGCAAACCAAATGTGAATTACCTTTCTGTTGTGCAATAAATAAACAAGCCTGAATGAGGTGCAGAGCTGATGAGGCAGTCAGCAATACTACCACTCCCCTGTGTTTTACAGGACCAAGAACCATTTCTCAGAAAAACCACAACATCCTGCCATGCAGGTAACACGAGCAATTTATAGAACATCCCTCCTCTCTAAGAAATAAAAAACAACCCGAGATCAAAACCAAACACAGCCACACAGCAGCAACAAAATAAGAGCAGAAAACAAAACAAAATAAAAAACCCTGAAAACCAGCCCACAATTCTGAGTGGTGGGTTGATTCCTCTGCAAACAAGATAACATTACTCTTCCAGATGCCCCAGTCAAATACTCAATTACTCCTGAAAAAGCACATCTCCATCCACAAAGCCAACCTTGCTATTTGTTGTATTTCTCAGCAGTGTTCAATGAAACTGTCAACTTGCACAAACAGAGCCTGTAAGGTCAGGAGATGGGGTCTTTCAGCAAAAAGGAAAAATCATTGAGGTGTTTACTGGAGGTGAGTGCTCTAAGAGCTGAAAGGTTTGCAGTCAGAGAGGAAAATACTCATTGTTTTCCAGATCTACAGGTAAAAATAGCACTGAATAAATAATTTTAAAAAAAAAAAAGTGTGGGGGGGCGAAGAGTAAAAACAGCAAGGAATTGAAAAATATCCTTTACTTCTTCAAGATTAAGGGGAGAATTAGAATGCTCTACCTGCTCTTAAGCTTCAGTTATGGACCAAAGGGGACATTATAACAATCACAGAGTTGGTAAATCAACTGGTACAGAATAAGTGTTAGATTTGTCTTCTACTGAATGTACTGGCATATCCACTGACACTGGATGTTCAGCATTATGAAACGAAAAAATTAGCTATTTTGTTGAAGAACACATTATTCTTATGCTTAGTATGTTTAGGCAAGTCAAGCAGATATTTGCCATTATTTAACAAGTGTGACAGGCTAAAAAAATGAGTTTGACCCTTTTTCAGTGTTGCATTATGTTTTATGAATCATCAGTAATTGATTTTTTTAAAAAATCGATGTTGCCTCTTAGATTCTTTTCTTATATTTATACGAATGCATTTTCTTGCTTAGAAATTCCAGAATGTGGGCAGATCACCATGATTTTTTTAAAACTTCAATAATCTGAGCAAGAGCCAGCCACAGAACATCAAACACATCCTTAGAGCAATTACACTGCCAATTGGAAGGATTAGCAATCTGTTTATAGCACACCAGGGAAATTCAAATCTATATACTATAATCCTTCATCTGACACACATATATTTTCTAATTGGTTATAAAAACAAATTTCCTTTTTTGCATTAACATATTTAGGAAGATAAATATTATGAAGAATTAGCACCAGCAGGTTAAATTACTAAGTAGAAGTACTAGTCCAAAAACTGATCAGCTCCACAAAAACGTATGACACTGGCTAGTGTAAAACTATTTTTTTAACAAAGTGACAGCAATAGGTGTTATTTTTTAAACATTCTAAGTAAGCTATCCAAATTTTACAATACAAATTCCACTAGTGAAAAAATAAGATAACGTTTCCATAGGAAACTAGTTTATTTTAAGTGGTGTTACAAGTTTAGTCACTTTAAAAATCACTGCCAAAGCTATTAGCAAAAGTAGGTCTTAATATATAATTTTTGGAAGTGTGACCTAACATAGTTTGGTGGCAAGCTTCACTCTGTTACTGACTACGTAGATGAAGCATACCAGGAAAATGGAATTAGAATCAGTTTAGAATGATTTCCACAGCGTCTGGGGATGCAAAAGTATAAGGGTGCAAAAGGATAATGGAGATTCACACTCCAAACTCCACAAGGTTTGAAGTAGACGCTTTTGCTTTCTAAATTCCTGATGGACCCTAAGTGCAGCTGGGTCCAATCTTAGGCTCAGAGCCGGACAACAGTTTAAGTCTGAGGGATTTAGCAGAACTCAGTAAGTGATTAATTTAAAATTTATACAGTGATTCAGTAGTATATTGTGACTATAATCACAACAGTAACTCAATTATCTATAAGGTATTTAATCAATTCACATATGCACTCACACAGACACAAAGATATATGGATTTATATGCACAGAGGTACCTCTTAAAAATGCCCCTTGAGTGTCAGTGAAATATGTTGAACGCCTTGGTGTTTGTCAACAGACAAGGGCTGAGCCTTGAGGATTTGGGGTATTGGTCCAGACCCTGTCATCAGCTGATGACAGTCCTCTAAGCACTGCAAATTTAAAAGTTTTCAAGCTCTGAGAAAGAGTTTGTCCCACTTAGAGAAAGATGTTGGCACAGCCCACTGCAGTCCAGGAGAGCTCAAAAGACCTCACTTAGGACTGCTCTTTATTGGGTGGCAAGATGATTGCCTTTAGTCATCAGAAAGTTTCCATCCTGGCCATAACCCAAGTTGATAATTACTGAAATTATTCAAAACTCCAGTAACAATGGTACCGTTCCACTTGGGTTATGATTCAGGAGGGTCATGTTCCAGGGCTGTCAGGGATGATTGATTATTTCGCATTCCCCTCCTTAGTCATGCGACAGGTGTCCCACTAACAGACAGTGCCACTCCTGTCTTAGCCATGCAAGAAGTCCTGGTATGGCCAAGGGACGTTTCACTGCCAAACTCATTACACAAAGGCTGTGGCATAATGGGAATTACTGAGATCATGGAACAGGCCTGAGAAGGCAGAGAAGGCCTGATGAGGGGTAGGATGCACCACCACAGTGGGCTGTGGTGTTCAGTTCCATGCATTTCAGTGAAAACACTTGCTTTTGTCAGTGCAGAATATGATTAGAAACTTATGTTTTATACAAATGGGGCATTTATCCCCATTGAGGCCAAGATCACTTCTATTAACCTCCTTGACAGAAGACAGCATGAAAGCCAAAGAACTAATCAAAGAGACCAGATTTTTGGCCCCCAGAAAAATTCTTAAGGCTACCAAGGTTTTTAACTAAAACCATTATACATTATCAAGTGCTGGCTCTGAAAATTGATATTTACCAGCAACTGATGCAAGTGTAATTTTAGCAATATGATAATTTTAATAAATTATTACCTTATTTTAAATGGGATGTTTTTCAAAGATAATAAATGTGTATCGCTCTAAAACTTACTGTTAAGTGATTGAGTGTCACTTAGCAATTGCATACATGTTCGGTTTTGCTTGTATGTATTTCCAAAAGAGGTTAGTCCAGGATGAATATCCATAGGCCTATAATTGGGACAATCACATCTACATCTTTCCAGGAGCAAAAGGAACAAAGATTATTTCTCCTTGTTCCATTAAAGAGAGAAAGTTATTAGCAAACCATTGCAATTCTTTCCCTTCCACCCCTCATTTTATGGTGAAACTAGCTGTATATTGAACCATTCACGTCCCTCTAACTTTAGATTTTACAAGTCATTAAGATAAATTCATCTTATATTTTTTACTTTGGTCATCCCTCCCAGCAATGTAATTTTACTTGAAGCTATAAGTATTAGAAATTATTACTCAAAAGTGAAATATATACAGATGCTGAAATTACAAAGTGCAATAGAAATAAGCAGCTCAAAATAAAATTGCATAAAATGAAAACAAATGTTTTACGAATGAAGAATCATGTGCAGACTGAAAGAGTCTTGGCATATTATTAGATCCAAGAAATAATGAATATCTGGTCACAATTAATTCTAATTAGTATTTCAGACATAATATTTTTAAAAATCAGGCTCTCCCCAGTAATATGTAACTATCATATTCACTTCTTCCAATGGCTAAGACTGAGTTTGTAGATAAGGTCAGGGAGAGACAGAACACTAAAGTTTTATGAACATTTGATTTTTGCTACCATGTTTAAGTAAAGTATTTCAGATGAAAGCAACATTTCACTGTAAAACCATAGAAGTCAAGAAGCAGACATATTCATTCTTCTCTTGCAAGAGCTTTACATAAAAGAAGGAAGCTGACTTCCTATGTTTTTGAAAGTTTCAGATTTTTATAACATCTAGCAGGAAGGTAAAAGATTATCTTTAATACTGATGATTAATTTGGCTATTTCTCATTTGCCTTTTACTTGAGAAATTTAGAATCTTACTTTTCAGTAGTTTAGCTACTCACCTAAAAACCCCATAACCTAGGATGACTATATAGACAAAGTTAATGTAGCTATATAATGCTCAAAGTCAACATGTTAGCAATTCCTCTAGGTTTGCCAAATACTAACCTAGGATATGCTTCTGCACAACTAAAACATTCAAAATATAGTAAATTTTACACTTATATGCAGTAACTAACTTGTGTCAAACAAGTTCTGAACAAATTTTTTTCCTTCTCATTGCTCTGCTCTAGTTAAATATAAAAAAAATTACATGACAGATCAAAACAGTGATACAACCAGAGATATTCAGGTCAATCATTATATATGTGAGCCAGCGTAGCAGTTGTCAAAAGTAGAGTTCATTAATTAGCGCTCAAAAATGTACATTTTTTCCCAACATCTTTTAAGTCACAACACTACAACAGTACAATGCATTTATCTACCATAGTAGTTCTGCTGTAGTTTCCTACCACTATGTTTGATGTTTCAGTAAATTCTATCATGTTGAAAGTGTGTTTAAAACAGACCTTATCTTTCTTTTCAAATATGTCCAAGCACAATCTTGCCTCCAGTAAAATCAGGAACAAAGCTTTTGTTTGATATAATGGAAGGTGGGATTCATTAGTTTTGGATCTGACTACGATAAAGTTCTCTAAAAGGCAGCTTTTAAAATGCATTGCTTCTATAAAAGCAGTTACAGTATTATCCTTATTTTATGTAGATGCCATGATCCTCCAAATTTGAAAGCAACAAGATCTCAGTTCTGGAACTTGGTCCTGTTCCAGTTACATCCACTATGTTGCTTTCTTGAAAACCACTGATTTAGCCTCCAGACATGAATAAGAAAGCATTAAGAAATTATACCTGTATGAAAGCACTTGACAAGGAACATAATAGCCAACTTTATTCAATGAAAACTGAAGAAGTTGAATGGCATCAGGGAGAGAGCAGGAGGGAAGGGCAAGGAAAAAGATCAAAAGAAATCCTAATTTTACTAGAATTGTTCTTTAATCTTCCAGTTTTTGCATATGAAGGATCAATGCTCATACTGTCTTTCTACAGAAAAAAAAGCATTTGTGAACTCTGACTTTTTAATTCTTCAGCAGAACTGCCATAGCCTGACATAATTTTACTGTGTATTGACTATATTACCATCATTTATTTAAGCTGTCAGAATTTACTTATAACCAAGAGATAACAGTAGAAGAAAGTGAAAGAAAAGCAGAGAGAACTCATGCTAAGGAGAGGCTACATCGAAGTAGATTTAAACACTCTGAAAAGCACAGCAGGAGGAGGGCTAGAGAAAATTAACTATGAACCTGGTCACTGAAAGGCTTCTCAAGGATAAAAGGGGCGGATGAGGGACTGAAAGAAGTAACAAGGAGGCAGAACAGAAGTGAGGGATATGGTAAGAACACTAAAGAAATGATTTCACAAACCCATGAGGGAAGAGATCAGAATGTAGTTATACCATTTAATGTACTGACAGTGAACAGGACTACCACAAAACTGAAGCTTCAGCAAGAACAGAAAACCCTGACTCCAGCCAATTTCCAGTCTCCATCTCCTCAAGTGGTGATGTCTTGCCCACACATGCCACGTGCTCTGTAGTGTCATCCTGCAGCATCATTGCATGGCCCCCAACCACAGCACACAGCTCCACGACATATCCCTGTTCCATGGCATGCCCCAGGGAGCTCCATGGCCACACACCTGCTGGCACTGGACACAGCACTGTATTTGAAATCACCTAATCCCACCTCACAGGGATCCAGCCGCTGCCATTTGAGCATGACAGACTTTCCTAGCCAAAGGGGTGATTTCAGTCTTTGTGCCTGATGATAGATCTGGTTGATCTGCTGGCAGATCTGGGCCTTAGCAGTGCTGCAATATCAAAGTTCACTGGAAATGTTAAGAGCTTGCAGCATGAGTAACAATAAATTTAAAACAACAAAATAGTTATACAGCTGGCATCTATTGTTGCTTTTGAACCATTGTTGCTATTGAAGCAGTTATACAGCTTCTTCCTCTCTACCAGCAAAGAATGACTAATAATGAGTGGAAAAGTTGTCTACTATAAAAGACTTGATATTACCACAGCTTTTGCAGTTATCTAAAACTGAAAAAATTGAGTCCCTAGTTGGTATAAAACACAAGCAATTCATAACACATAGCTTCTCATATCTAATCTATTAGTTCAAAATAGTGTCAAGATATTCAGAAGAAAAAGAAAGGAACCTAGTTCACAGGATTTAATTCAATGCTAAATGTGAGATGTGAAAGTTTAATTAGAAGTGCATGAAATAAAG
Source organism: Dryoscopus gambensis (assembly GCA_013389985.1). Taxonomy (NCBI): domain Eukaryota; kingdom Metazoa; phylum Chordata; class Aves; order Passeriformes; family Malaconotidae; genus Dryoscopus; species Dryoscopus gambensis. The sequence goes on from WEIT01027134.1 coordinate 28,438, forward strand.
TATTTCAGACAAAATACAATTCCTACCTCTGAAATAAGAGGTGTTGTTAGTGGTGTTAAATGATAGAACAATTTATACCCGTCCCTCTCTCTCCCTTTCTTCCTTATCTCTGAAGAAGGCTATGCAGGAGAAGAAGGAGGCAATCAAGAGGGAGAACACATTGTACTTTTACATCATTGGGTCCATTGAGCATAGCTTATAATATCCAGCAGCATTAAAAAAGTTAATTCTTGGGTTTATCATCTTAGGTTTATACGTTTGATATTTAATGATGCAAAACTGATGGTTGGACTTGATGATCTTGAAGGTCTCTTTCAACTCTGATGATTCTATTATTCTATGAAAATGCTATAGTTGGCCACTAAAGAAGACATTGTAAAAAGGAAATAATGATTTCAAGTAGAATCTCGACGATTTAATCATAGATCTTGGTTGTACAGACCCATACATAGACATGAGTTACTGCTGCAAGGCCTGAGCACATATCATGACATTAGTAGGCACTGCCTTTAACAAAAAACCTTGTATGTACTGTTTGTAAGTGCTTGTTCCTATACAGATGTGTAAGAGCATAAAGTTCTCAGGGAACCTCTATTTGTTTGCATTATTATGCATCAAGTTTATTTATTCTGGTCTATAATAAAAGGAGTTACATATAATTACATTTGCCAGGTCCTTGCCTTTTCTACCTTGAAGGAGTTCTGCCAAGCCAATTGGAACTGTACAAAACCTGAGGAAGGGAACCAGAGAAGCCTCAACGCTTTTGATTCTGAAATATTTCCCTTTAGGGCTATTTTTTTCCTTTCTATGTAGACTAGAAACCCCAGTAGTATTTCTGGAAAAAAAAAGGAAAAAAATCAGAAAAGGAGTGTTTTGCATTATGAGATACTGATCTATTATGCTCCCAGTTAGACACTTGAACTCTGTAAAGTTTGAGTTAAATTGCTCTTTCTTATAGCTAAAAAAAATTAAAGAAATAGAGAACAGTGCAAATAATCTTACCTTCCTTTAGATGCTTAGAGCTCAAAGCTGTGCAGCATTGAACTGGTCAGTGTGCAGAACACCATGCAGACCCTGCCTGTAGAAAAGGTTACTCATGTCGATTATTTGAGCTACTATAAGGTTTTTTTACATATATATAACTATATTCATCGTTTCTACTCCTGAACAGGAACGATATCCACAGGAAAACTTCCTACTGCCCTTCTAGATAACGGCAAAGCCACCAGGTGCCAAGTGGGAGCAGACTTGCAGTCTCCTCTGTCACAATGAGCTGATAGTGTCCTACAGCCTGAGAGCTTGGCGGGCCGTGCAGCACAGCACAGGCCTGAGCCTTCTCAGGTTCCATGTTATCTGGGCTGATAGGTGTGCAATACAGTGAGTATCACTCCAGGATGGTGGTGTTACCTAGCCTGAAAATCTGTTGCCATTAAAACTCTGGAGATGGTTTAAATTTAGGTGTTTAAAATTCCCATTACAGCCAGTAAAGATCTAATCAATACAGTCAGTAGATTAGAGCAAACAACTCATTTTGCCCTAAACTCCTAGTTGCCAGGAAACTGAGCTACTGACCACTTCCACAGCGCGAGACTGTGGAAGATCTTGTGGGACTACTGGGAGAAAAAAACAGTAATGACCTGGTCCAGCACTTCAAAGTGAATCTCACCCAAGTGCTAGATTTGGTAACCAGAGCCTGTCTGCCAGCCTGTTCAGAGTAGTGGTTATCCCTGGTTACTGCTTTTTTGAAAACTACCACTAATCATCAGCCAGGAAGGGTCTGTCACCTTCTTCTTCCGCATGTCCTGCAGAAGCTGTTCAAAGTCTACATTGTGCAAGTCACTAAGGGCAAGTGGGACTTCATGATCTCACCTGATCTCATTTGCAAATGCTGGACTCATTGCATTTCATTTCCTGAAATGAATTCTAGGCAATCCTAACGCTGTAACTACCAACAAACATCAACACCACTGCCAAGGTGGCAATTCCTCTGCTTAAAATATGAAATGTTACTGATTTTAGTCACAGCAGCCACTGTATGCACCTAACAATACAGCTGCATGAACACAAGGAATTAAGGTTCTCTCAAGTATTTTCTCATTTTGACACCTTTCAGTAAGCACTTAGAAAAAATGGAGGAAGACAATCACCAGCCTGAGTCTCTAGTGAAATAATTTGCTAGATATAATTTCTACCTCAGTTAACATGAGGTAGAAAGGCATACGATCCCTGCCAGGCAGCAAATTAATAGGATCACTAGTGGGGAAAAAAGAAACATTTTTAGTGAGAAATTAAAATAATATTTACTGATTCCCACCAGAGGTCAGTCATACCATAGGAATAAACTGAAAATTACCAAAATTCAAAGTACTCATTGATTCTACATGTGATAGAAATTGAAATTGCATTTTCAATCCATTTAAATTTCTATTTCTCCTAGTTAAATTGTATTATTCATAATTTGGATAAATGTATCCTCCTTTAATAACATGAATCCAGGAGAAAATACAGAACTCTGGTAAAAATAAGAAACAACAACCTGAATAAACTTCAGCTTAGTTTTCAGTGACTGAGAAAGAACAAGTAAAAAATCTGTAAAAACTTTAGGCTCTAGTAACTATAACTAATGCTGTAGATAAAACTGAGTATTGTGGACATAAATGACAATAAAATACTGCATTTCACCTTGATACCTTTGTTACTTGAACTGAAAGTCACAGACAAGCTAGAAAAATTAGAATTTGTTAGTAGTGTGGCAGAGTTAGACATACACCTTGCATAAAGGAGTTATTAGGTATGCCTAGGTTAATCAAGACTCCTAATAGTAAAAAATCCTATTTATTTTCTGAGTAACTAAAATAAAACAAAACATAACAGAGATTGCAGTGCTAAATATAATCTCAGAATCCAGAGAAAATTACTTTATGCACTAAAATGTGATTAGTTCTATTTAAAGAAATGGTCTCTATCCTTAGCATGTAAAAGAGAAGGTGTTAAAACTGTTTTCAGTTTTACATACTTAACTTTTTTTCTCTCTACTAAATACTTCTTAGGCCACATCTGTCAAACCACTTCCAGTTTTGGGCTCCCAACACAAGAAAGGCATCAACAAAATGGAGTAAGTTCAGGGGAGGACCGCCAAGTTAAAACTGTGAGAGATCTGTCCTGACCTCATAGCTCACCCTACTTTGAACAGGAGGTTTGACTAGATTGTCTCAGAAGGTCCTTCTAATCTGTATCATCCTCTTTTACTATATTATGATCCTAGGAACAGGTCCTTTGGCCCACAGCCTGACACTTTTCCAGGAATAGCCTCTAGGCAGTTCCAGTCACTCTAGGCCAAAAGAATGAAGTTCAGCTAGAAAAGATAAAGGCGAGAAGTGTGGTAATTTGCATTTATCAGCTAGATCTTGTCTAAGAGTCAAAATAGGCTAGACCTCTTCAACTGGTGGAAGGGTTGGCTGAAAAGAGCTAGGAAAGCATGAACAGACAGAAATTGAACAGAAAATTATTTGCTATCTATCATTTAAAAAGCAGCACATGGATCTCCAGAGGAATGTTTAAAAAATAACAAATGCAAATACTGACCTTAAAAATAGTCTTGAGTGTTGTGGGATGTTTTAGGATCAAAAGTCTAGGATGGTGCATATATGTAGGGGCTATATAGCCGCAACCTGAATGCAACATTTAGTATAAGAATCACATAGTTTATAACTGACAAAAGATACCATATCAAAAGGGAAAGAATATATTTCTTTTCCTTATATTTTTTGCATCTACCTCTGCTAGAAGCTTGTCTTGAAGTGTAATATTTCAGAGCCTTTTGTTCCATACTCAGTCTGCATCTACTTCTTGTACTGACTGTTGTTGGATATGGAATAGAGAGAGTACTTGGGACTATGACCAAGTATGATTGCCATGATCTTCAAGATCATTTAAATTGAAACATGGCAAAGTTTTCTAAGGAAGGAAGCAAATTAAAGAAAAGTTTCGCAGGCAGACGATTTATGTTGTAAATTTTCTGCCCAGTAAATCATATACAAAGTGATTCCTTATCCACCTCATCTGAATTCCTTCTGCTAAAGAAGAATCTGTCAGGAATTACATGATACAACAGATCTTCCCAAGCAATACATTGCTTTTTTGCAGAGAACAGGGTAAGAAGACATTTTTTTCATATTTGAGCGTGCATACATATTAAGTACAATTGATTGTGTTAGCTTTAATGAAAGAAATCAAAAACTATCTTTGGGACTGTAGTTTCACGATCCATGGGTTACCTTCCCACTGTTTGCACCACACTGACACAAACACAGCAATGGTGATAAACAGAGTTGGACCAGGAAATCCTTCTGTCTGAAATATAATTCAAGGAAAAATACTTTTCACTAAACAAGTTCCAAACTGCAAGCCTCCATCCAGCTGCACAAACAGCTGGAGGAGAGAAAAAGTAGAAGACAGAAACAAGTGGATGCTGCCTAATAAATGGCTATGGATCATAAACCCACACATACACCTGATAACCCCAGGTGGAGTGGGATCTGGTGGAATGCGTTTTGTGACTCCTATTTGATGGGATTAGTGCGTTAGTCTCCAGTTCCTTCAGCCCCTCGGCATGGAGCCACGGTCTCTACGAACGAGGTGCAGCTACAGCTGAATGAGTCATTCATGTCACCTTACAGTGCTTGGCTTGACAACGAGGGCATCCAGGGGCGGACCAGCACCCCCTGGAGATCCTCGGAGCGCGCAAAATCCGTCCTTCCCTCCTGGCGCTGGTTTCTGGCGCCCTCACGGTAACGGGGAATGCGGCTTGCAAGCTCTGGAACATCCCCTCCCCAGCCGCCGCCCCAGTCGAACCCGCATGGAGCTGTCACACAATCACAGCATCACTAAGGTTGGAAGAGACCTTCAAGGCCAGCACGACCGCTGTAATCCCTAGTCCATGTGCCGCACCGGCCAGCGCCGGACACAGGTGTCCGTGGAGCAGGGGCAGGCCCGCTGACCCCTCACGGCCCGGGCACCCCGTTCCGAGCAGCCGGGGCAGGGCCGCGGGGTG
>WEIT01027136.1:11540-33016 GCA_013389985.1 Dryoscopus gambensis
AAAAAAAATATATAATATAGTTATATTGATGTTTCCAATGGTGCCTGTGTTCATGCCCTGTTCCCAGGGAGTTTGTGTCTCCCAGTTTTCTGGAGTTTTCGGTGTCCCCACACACTTTTGTATATTAAATATCTTGGACCAAAGCAGGATCCACCGGGATCTCTGGAATCTCCCTAGCGCTGTCCATCCTGGAGTATCCCAACATTTCCATCCCCATCCCTGCCTCAAACCCCCCTCAGCCCCTCAGGGCTCCCAGGATGAGGGGTTAAGGTGGGTTTGTGGTGGATTTTTTTTCCTGCTGCGGGGTTTTTCCCATGCTCCTGCATGTGGGATCAGGGAAGGGCTGGTGGGGCCCTCCCACCTGGCGCGGGGTTGTTTCCCTGGCAGACGGGGTGCCACAGCCTCCTAAAGCCCTTTGCCACCTCCGCTCTGCCAAGCCCCCTAAGGCCGCCCTCAAAGGTGAAAATGCAGCTGAATTTGGGCAAAACCCTCCCTTTGGACTCCAGGTGTTGTTCTGAATTGAAAATCCCAATGATCTTTCCATAGTTAATCCCTCGAAGGTTTGAGAACGGGCTCTGCGCCGACGTTCAGGTCCATTTTAGCTGTTCTTTCAGGACTGGCTGGAAGGTGCTGCCTGAAAAAATCGGGAGATTCACAGAATATTCCGAGTTGGAAGGGTCCCACAAGGATCATGGAGTCCAAGACTTTATGGCCCATATGGGCCATACTGGGATCACACAGACCCAAAATTCCCAATAAAATCTCAACGTTCGCAGAGGAAAAGCCGAAAAAATACACATCCCTTCCCCCCAGCACCCCACATCCACTTCTGCTGGAACCCCCATTCCACAGGCCCTCCCCACACCCAGAGCAGCTCAGCCTGGCCCAGCATCTCCCGGGGAGGCTGAGCTGCTCCTCTTCCCTCCAGGCACTCCCTGGCCCTCAGGAACGTCACGGAGGGAACGCACAAGGATCCAGAAGGTGCAGAGAAACCAAAGTCTGCTTTTCATGTCTAGTTAAGGATGGAAAAATGACCTCCAAGCAGCGGGACCAAGTGATGGCTCCTCCAAGCCTCCTTATCCATGGAGAGCGAGCAGAGAGGGATCCCCCGGGCCTGGAGCGACCTGGGGGCAGGGCACTGATCGCCCCCGGGTCACCACGTCCCCATCCCACACCCCTGCAGGAACTCCCTGTGGAGGGAAGCGCCTTCCATGGGAAGCAACCAGGCAGCAGAGTGTGAAAGGGCGAAGGGGTGGCTCGGGATGCAGCTGGAGGGAGGAGTTTGGAAGCAGAGGCTGATGTTCCGCTGGGATTCAGCCCCTGGGCCCCCACGCTGCGCGGAACAGCAGCCTCAGGCAGGAACCATCCCGGCTCTGCTCAGGGAATGCAGGCTCTGGTCAGCAAAGCACTGAAGCACTGGAGGGAACGCTTCCCTTCCAGGAGCAACCCCCCCAGGGGATCTGCCTGCTCCTGCCCCGGCACCGCTGAAGGGCCCTGCGGAGCTGGGACCCTGCTCCCCAACACTCCTGCTCCAGCACCGAGCTGGGATTGTGGCTGTGCCAATACCGGAGACTTTGAAAGTTGGGCAACGTTGGGGGTTTGGCTTTTTGGGGTGCTGGGAAGCATCGAGCGGTTCCATGTGTGCATACACAGAGATATGGACGTGCAGGGAGAGATAATCCACAGGGATCAGAGACAACTGAGAGGCTGATGAGAGATAATGGATAGATCGATGAGAGATAATTGATAGATTATCAGATAGAAAACTGATAGATCATCAGCTATCAACCAGACATCAATTGATCGATAGACAATTGATCCACAACTGACAGATGGATAATCTGCTCTTACGCCATGGGATGTTTCTCCTACATTTGAGAAGCAATTCCCCAAATTCAGAGTGACCTTTCAAACCCACATCCCAGTTTAATAAGAGAGAAAAGGCCCCCATTTCCAGAATTCCCATTTTGCCACCGGATAGGATCCTGCCCCGCAGCAGAGCACCTCAGCGAGGTGCCTTTGGGAGCAAAGCCACCCTGGTGTTTCTCTGACCCACCCAGGCAAAGGCCAGCGTGGATTCCTCGGAGATGAGCAGCCGGACCGTGCTGATCCAGCGGCTGCACCTCTGGACACGGGCACGGACACGAGGGATGCCCACGGCACGGCCGGGTGGTGCCCTGGGAATGGGGTGACCATGCTCAGCAATGAAAACACCCTACATATAAACATAAACACGTCCGCATCCTGGAGGACAAAGCACGGCGGCCCTCAGACACAACCGGTGTCACCAACCCGCCAGCGACCCGTCCCTCGCGCCATCCCGCCGGGAATTTCCCAGCCCCAGATCCGCTGGGAGCAGCCGGCTCTGGGAACAGGGCTGGAAATAAAGGCCGGGTTAAAGGCAGAACACGGCACCTGGAGGGGCCCTGGCCCTTCCCTCCGTGCCCAGCCCCGCGCGGGCGGCCGCAGGGTAAACATGGAGCGCTGCCGGCGGCGCGTTCCGCGCCCCAGCGTTGACAGCGTTATTTCCAGAGGTATCACGGCTTAATCAAACCTTAAACTCGAGCACCGCCGCGCCGAGCTCCGCCGTAAACCCCCAAAATTATATAACACACATGTTTTTATGCTTTGCCAATTACAGCTGGAATAGGGACTGTTTGTTTCAGCCCCTCTCAAAATGAGGCGAGGATGGGAAAACAACCTATTTTCCTTATTAGGTTCAGGAGTCAAAGGACTCAGCCAGGAGCCGCAGGCTTCAAGAGCATAGAAGATTAAGACATATATTGGATTCATGATGGAGGGCACAAAGTTCATTTTCAAAATAAAACAGAATTTTATTCATATTCCTTTTAAAATTCAGATTGCCATTTGCCAGCTGACCTGTGACATGGCAGCAGTGTATTACATTTTCAATGAGCAGCCTGTCTGGAGCTGGCAGGAGAGGAAACTGCTTCCTAGTGGAGTTTTTTCACCGCCCTTAAATAGTAAGAATTTGTCGGGATTGTTGTCAGTAATGGGAGACGGTGCAAACAGGGACAGGGCAGCATATTTATTTTTAATAAGGCGACATGCAGAATAGCAAAGTCCCTGGCATTATGCACCAAGCAGTGCTGAAAAAACAGAAAGAAAAGGAGAAACCAGAGCTCGGTTGCAATTTGTATGTGGAAATCAGGGGTGGAAATACTTGGCAGATACATTGAAAATCAAAACAAAAGCAGAGCAGGGGGAAAAAAAATCCGCATCTATATTAAAAACTGAAATGCAAACGCAGTCGGCAGCGAGTTTGCGGAGAGCGCGAGTCAAGCCAAGGGTTTCTCTAGCGAGGAGCGAGATTTATGGAGCTCACCATCTGTCAAAATTAGATTACAAAAGGCACATATGCAAAGATACACCACGCCTGATTTTCATATATATTAAACCCCACAACTCCTGCGGAAAATGAGGCTCCGCACGCGGCGGCGCCCGAAAGCTCCCGCGGCCAACTTTGGGGCTTTGCTGGGATTGTGCCGCCGCGGGGGTGGAGGGGATGTCCTGCAGGGGACGTCCTGCAGGGTCTGGAGATCCAGGCCCACGTGGGCCTGGGTGCGCAGCTCCACGGAGCACCCGAAATGCAGCGCCTGGGCTGGAAGGCGCTCGGGTGGAGGGAGGGATGGCACGGGCGGAAAGGTGACACTGCTCTGGGGTCTGAGCAAACGGAGAGAAGGATGACACAGAACCCTTTTCCAACCCGTTTTCCCTCATGGCAGGCTCAAAGCCCCCATTCCTGAGGTGGCACAGCGGGATTCCCATTCCCTCCCAGTCCCACACCAATTATTTGTGTATGAGGTGCCTTTTGTCCCCGCAATCAAAGCCCGAGTACAAACCACGCCGCTCTCCTGATAACTTAATCAAGGACTCTCTGCTCCAATCTACCTGTAGATAAAACCCAGGGTGTATTTTGACACGGAGAAACAAATCCACTTAGGGCAGGTGAATTAGCTAATCATCATCTCAGCACCAGCACGGCTCGTGCTCGGGGATGCTGCTGAATATCAATCGTGCCCGCGCTGGAGCGCAGCCCGGCCCTGCCCCGGCTCTCTCATGTGAGCCATGTTAACCCGCACTGGGGAAATCCTCTCCTGTTGACAATGGAGGAGCAGGAGAAGCAATTTTGCTGGCAATCTATTTTACTTTGGGAACAGCTGAGCTCCGAGGCGGAGCGCTCCGGAGAGAGCCGGGATTCAGGGCAGGGACGCTCGGCTCGGCTCCCAGGTGTTTGCAGACCTGGCGGCGGTGCCCGAGCCGTGCCAGGATACTCAGCGGGGGTTTTCCATCATCAGAGGTGACAGGTGGCTGGGACATTTCTCAGCAATTTTACCCCAGTATCTATTTTTACCTGGCTCAAGGGGGTTTAATTGACCACAGCGTTGCCTCGCAGTTCCCCGTGAGCTCCAGCTAACAGGTACAAGCACTGAGTTCTAACTATGCCAAAAATACAAAGAGAAAACCCCCCACTTCTCTTTTTCTGCAGGATCATTGCCTTTCAGATCCTAATATTTTTTAATTCCTGATGGTTCTCACCTCACATTTGGTCTCAATTTAGAACACAAAACATTTTGAAACACCAACCTGCAAAGCCGTGCGTTTACTTCGTACCTTAATTTATGAAACTGCCCGCTGGAAGGTGCCGAGGCCGGTTGGGTATTAATATAATAATTAATATTAACAGTGTTACACCACCTCTCAACGCCATGGCCACTTTTTGCATTAATCATAAGAAGAAATCCAGGCTGCTCGGCCATTCCCAGCATTTCAATGGGTGACGCTGCGCAGGAAGGGCCTCAGGCTCTGCAAACACCCCCAGCCGTGGGTGGGCGCCGTGCTGGACGCCAGCACCTCCTGGGAGGAGCCACACCTCGGGAAAGCGGAGCAGAGGAACCCAAACCCGAGCCAGGAGCCCGGAGCAGCCACGAGGGCTGAGCGAGGAGCGGAGCCGCCGCTCGCTCGGCGCTTCCTCCCAAACCCCGCTCCTCGTTGGGCATAAAATACAGGCTCCTTAATTGGTGTGTGCTTCTCCAACATGTTTTTAATGAAAAGGCGGCACATAACTCTCGGTTTGTTGGCTGGCAGAGCCCAATTTACAAAAGTGGGAGTGCGAGATAAGAACAGAGTACATCTGCAGCGCAGGCTGTGCAATGAATCACGCCGTGCCAGAGTTGAGCAGAATATAATTGAGTCCAACATCTCTGAGCACTTTCACCATAATTAATGATAATCTGTAACAGAGGAATCTGAGATTCCAGTTCAGAGAACTGTTTAATTAGGCCAAGTAATGAAAGCAGCAGCAGTACAAGAATATGGCCTGCCTCATGATTAATGATTCATGCTACCGAACACAAAAGTGCCGCGCCGTTAACTCCAGCGGGGCTGCGGCGCCCTGGCATTTACCGAGCGGGGAAATGCGGCACCGCCGGGCTCGGCGTGGAGCTGGCAGCAGCCCTGCCCCAGCCCTGCCCACCATAAAGAAGGGTGCAAAGGTACCAGTCCCTCCCTGGCCACCTTGGTTCTGGGGGGCTCACACAGAAATCTGCGCTCAGCCCAGACATCAGTATTAGGGAAGATCTCCCTGCTCAATAATTAATATCCTCACCTCTAAAGTTGGTCACACAGCGCTGTTTTCCCTTTGTGCTGGGCTAACACAGCCCTGGCGAGAGGATGTGCTCTGGGTGCAGCTCCAGACACGCTCACACCGAGACACCCTCAGCTCACAAGCAGGAAAAACACTTCAGTTCACAAGGTACCAAATGTAAAAAGGAAAGAAAAAACCCCCAAAAGATGAAGAGTGGTAAGTTTTTTGCAGGCTTCCACTTTTGCTGGGTCAGGGTGCAAAATGTAGAGCAATTTGACACGGAATTGCCCTGGAAGTGTAAGGGACACGACAAAAGAAGTGATAAGACTGCCTGGGGCTTTAACTTACAAGCCAGCACATTATATGGGTTTTATGTGACTATTTACTGCTCCTTTCCATGAAACAAGGAGCCCTACTTATCGCGGGCCCTGCAGCAGCCCCGCTACATATGCAAGGGGTGAGATAAGAACATTTTCCAGAGGGCCGTGTTCCCTAATGTCTCCATTCCCCCCAGATTAGGGCTCCTTGGGTGCCTCTTCAGCGCTGCCACGGCTCAGCACCCACCGTGACAAATGCCCGTGCAGGGACATTATCTGCTCTCTGCCATAATGGCCCAGCATCTCCACCATCCTCCCCTGCCTGGGGACCCCCTGCCCTGCACCCTCACCTCCTGCCTGGCACACACAGACTCCTTCAGCTCCATCCTCGGCCGGAGCTCGGGACACCGGGGCTGCAGGGGAGGCCTGAAAAGGGGGTGTGAGACTGCTGGAGGCATCGAGGTTGGAATCACAGCATCCTGAGCTGGGAGGGACCCACAGGATCGCGGATCCAGCCCCAGGCCCTGCACAGACACCCCAACAACCCCACCCTGGGCATCCCTGGCAGCGGTGCCCAAACGCTTCTGGAGCTCTGGCAGCCCCGGGGCCGTGCCCATTCCCTGGGGAGCCTGAGCAGTGCCAGCACCCTCGGGGGGAAGAACCTTCCCTGATCTCCAGCCTGACCTTGCCCTGGCACAGCTCTACACCAGCAGTGAGAAACCAGTGACCACTACAAGATTTCATCACCAACTTCCCTGGAGAAGAAAAGCCTCAAGAAAACCCCACCTAAAATCAGAGGGGAAAGGAGGTGCTTCAATTTTAACATCAAATAACGAGCATGGCAACCTGTGAATCTTCAATGGACGTTTTAACGAGCTCATAAACTTTTGGGTGTGATTCCAGAAGCTCTGAAGCTGTCAAACACCCCTCAGTTGTTCTCCAAAAACACAGTGGGAACCTCGGAGCAGGGAGTTTCATATCTGTGGAAGGGGAACTGGGGGAAGCTCCCGAGGGAGGCAGGGTGAGGAGCAGGAGGCTGTGATTGAGGGCAGCAGCGTGCCTGGGTCCTGCTTAACTAATCCCTGGTGTTCTTTGAAGATGTTAGGGCCACAACAGGGAAGGGAGATTCAGCAGGTGTTAAATGAAAGTGAAATTTTCCATAGGACATCTGGGGAGGTTTCACTGAGCAGAAATCTGCAGATACAACCAGGGCCGGCCCAGCCTGGCAGAGTTTGTGCGACGTCAAGCAGAGCAGCGCTGGGTACCAGGGGAGCAGTGAGGGGGCTTGGGGCAGCTCCCAAATTCCAGAGGTGCTTCCTGCAGACCCAGCGAGGGCATGGGGACAGCCAGGAAGGGTTCCAGTGAGGGGACACTGCCACGAGGCACCAGGAAAGGTCCCACCAGAAATCCAGACGTGCACAGTTCAGCCTTGCCCGGGATCACACAAAGCATCTCCCATGTTCCTGCACGCAGCCCAAGGGGATTTTTCAGGAATTTTCCCATTAAATACTGCAGGGGACAGGGAATTCAGCCCACCTGTAAGAGGCACCAGCGGCTCCTGCTTCCCTGCTGCTAATTAAAGCAGGGATCAGCACCACCAGGGATCAGAAAGGAAGCAGCAGCATGCAGAAACCTTCAAAGCTGCCACAATCTACCCTTTTCTGTAACTTCCCCTGCATTTCATTAGCAAGTGATTTTAATATGTAAATTAGACGGGGTTTGCCCCCTCATGGAAAGATCTCATCACTATCAGCACCAATCCCTGCACGCTGTGCAAGTTTGCCATGGACAATTCCGCAGATGAAACTCAGCTGCTCGAGGGTTCAGAAGGGGAATGCTGAGATATCACTGCAGGAAGATTTGTCAGCTAAAGTTAGCATCCCTAATTTTTTCCCATCATCAGCCCATGAAAAATTAGCATGGTGACGTCTGGCCCCGCTGAGAAAATAAACAGAGAAGGAAGTGTTGGAATCAGCTGGTGCTTTCCATGCCCTGACGCCAGACACTGACTTATTTTAGGGTTCCCCAGAAGTCTTAAGCAGAGTTTGAAGCTGAGGCCACTGGGAGATGGGTAGAGGGAACCTGGCTCGGCCCTTGGTGAGAATTCCAAACTGGAATTCCAAATTGGTGGCCAGGGGCGTTTTCTTGGAAATTCCTGTAAAAGTTATGCAGACGGAGCTGGGTTCCAATTCACGAAATCTCCTTGCTGGAAATGTTTTCCCAACGCCCCGGTACATGGGGAGGGAGGGAATGAGATCCTTCTCTCTCCAAATACCAGCAAGAGCTGCTCCAGAAATGGGAATCACAGCAGGCCCAGGCATTGGAATGCTGAGGAAGCCTCGAGGCTGCATCCAAAATCCTGGGGCAGCTCTGAGCCCCTCGGGGCAAGGGAGACCCTGAGGCGCTGGAGGAGTCCAGGGAAGGGAACGGAGCTGGGAAGGGGCCGGGGAATTCCTGAGGGAGCTGGGAAAGGGGCTCAGCCTGGAGCAGAGGAGCTCAGGGGGCCCTTGTGGCTCTGCACAAGTACCTGACAGGAGGGGGCAGCCGGGGGGAGGGGAGGCTCGGGTTGGATATTGGGGAATTCCTTCCTGGAAAGGGCTGCCCAGGGCAGGGGTGGAGTGCCCATCCCTGGGGGGATTTCCAAGCCCCGTGGATGAGGCACTTGGGGACAGGGGCAGTGGTGGCTGAAGGAACCATGAAGTCCATGAATGGCTGAAGTCCATGGTCTCAGAGGACTTTTCCGACCCAACCTGTTCCATGGTTTTCTCTCCCCTGGCAATGCTTTGCACAGCCCTCAGCGGGGCTTTTCTCCAGCCTGTCCCACCTGAGCCTCACCAGCAGGTCCAGGAATGCCCAGCCACGGGAGTTTTGCACTTGGCCCAGACCAAGGGAGACGCTTTGTGCCGGGATTCTGAGATCCCATCAGTGCTGACGGGAATCTTGATCCAGGGAGGGACGGCCCAGAGCAGCTCCTCCTCTGCTCCCGGGCTGGGCAGGCAGCAGAGGCTGCAGATCCATCTGCAGGGAGCCAAACAAACTCCAGCAGTGCCTGGGACTGACTAATGCCACCCTCGGAACAGCTGGATTTATTGACTTTGCAGAATCAATAGCTATTTTTATTAATCATCTTTAGATAGCAGGATGCTCCTACTATATCTCTTTCAGTGACTAATACAATAAATTTCCCCTTTTGATGTTCCCTGACATTTGAGCAAATTAAATGGAGCATTAAATATGATCCTCTTTGGGACAAAAGTGGGCAGAATCATTTGTGACTACTTTATTAACTGTTCTGAGAGCACTGGCAGCACCTTCCAAAGTGCTGTTCAGCATGCCATGTTTATTATTATTTAAATTTTCCCCAGCACTGCTATATTACTATGGATCAAATGGTTTTAGTTGGGGGAAATGGAAATATTTCCATATTTACTTTTATTTTGAACGTGGCACCAGCTGAAGGACCAGAGTCCATCTTTGCTCTGTGTATTACAGGGAATATTTAGGGTATTTTTGCCCTTAAAATGGACAATAACCCTTAAAAAGTTCACATTTAAGTCATTTTGTTGTGAAATAGTTAAATTAATCTTTTTTAAGAGGGGATTGAGTAAGAATTATTGTTTTATTGTGAAAAAGTGAGCCCAGTTGTCATGCTTAGCCAAATGATCAACTAAATACTGCGGCTTGGAAAGCTGCGCCGGGGGAATTCCCCAGAGTGGGGGTCCCCGAGCCCACCCAGATCCCGGCGAGGCCCACGCGGTTCCCGGAGCGTTCTCCACGTACAGCCGCTGCCAAAGCGTTTTGTGTCAGCCATTCCCGCATCTAAACCTCCAAACAGCAGCAGAACCCAAACCAATCCAACAGCAGAACCCAAACCAATCCAACGTACAGCCCCTGCCAAAGCGTTTTGTGTCAGCCATTCCTGCATCTAAACCTCCAAACAGCCACAGAACCCAAACCAATCCAACAGCAGAACCCAAACCAATCCAACATACAGCCCCTGCCAAAGCGTTTTGTGTCAGCCATTCCTGCATCTAAACCTCCAAAAAGCAGCAGAACCCAAACCAATCCAACAGCAGAACCCAAACCAATCCAACAGCAGAACCCAAACCAATCCAACAGCAGAACCCAAACCAATCCAACGGCCCCACTCAGATATTCCTTTCATCCCCCTCTTCCAGGGAGGCGTCCAGGAGGAGGGCTGGGAAGTCAATTGCCGAGCCCATGGGTCACTTGTGTTGATCAAGTGTTTATCAGTTCTGGTACCAACCATCCCCTTGGCCCCAGCGCTGCCTCGGTTGTGTCTCGATATGAGATTAACGCTGCCCGGCTCTCCTCCGCCCCCCGAACTGGGAGCAGAATTCCCATTGTCTCCGCGGGAGCGCGAGGCCTTTCGGAGCCACTCCGGGCAAACATTGGAGTTTCAGATTAAGGAGATAAGAACCAATTGACATAAAATGAGAACCACCCGGAATTTCATAGCCAGGCTCCGCGGGAACCCGGGCGGGAGCGTGGGTCGGGGCTGGAACACGAGGAGGAATTGCAGTGCCCCCCTCCCCAGGCGCCTCCCGCCTAGCAGCCATGCAGGTGAGTTAGCACGGAGCTCAGCTCCTAATTAGCCCTGCAGAGGAACTAATTAACCCGAGCTGAGCACTGTCTAACACAGCTCTGCCTCTCCCAGTGCAAACTGGGGCTGGATGGGTGCCCCTGGGGCAGCTTGGGGGTGGCACAGGCCCCTCCTGGCACCGTCCCTGCCTCCCAACCTCTCCCTCTGCCTGAGCCCCTGGACCTGGGGAGCACCTGGCTGCATTCCTGGGCAGAGATGTC
Source organism: Dryoscopus gambensis (assembly GCA_013389985.1). NCBI lineage: Eukaryota > Metazoa > Chordata > Aves > Passeriformes > Malaconotidae > Dryoscopus > Dryoscopus gambensis. The sequence continues at coordinate 22,290 of WEIT01027136.1, forward strand.
CCACAGCAGAATCCCGGGATTCCTGAGGCTGGAAAAGCCCTCCCCGCCCATCGAGTCCCAGCTGTGCCCAATGCCCACCTTGTCCCCAGCCCAGAGCTCTGAGTGCCACCTCCAGGAATTCCTTGGGCACCTCCAGGGATGGGCACTCCAAACCTCCCTGGGCAGTTCCAGTGCCTGAGCACCCTTTCCATGGGGAAATTCCTGCTGATGCCCACCCTGAGCCTGCCCTGGCCCAGCCTGAGGCCGTTCCCTCTCCTCCTGTCCCTAGTTACAGCACACCACAAACCAACTTTTCTACGCATTCCCCACTGATGAAACGTTATTGCAGGAAACAGGAAAAATAAGTGATTTGCCAAAATTTATTCCTTTTTGGGAAAAAATACCGAGGGAAAAAACCCACCCCAAGTTAACGAGAATTAGCTACACAGCTTTTAATAAAAGTATAGTTACTTTTCCTAACTGCTTCCTTTTATTATTCCCTTCATAATGTAATTTAAAATAAAATAATCAGGTATTTAGATAATAAAATAACACATTGAAACCTCCTCTCTTTGCTGCTGCAGTTTGCTTCCTTGGACAGGCCCTGAGCCAAGTGGTCCCAAGGATGCTCTGAACTGGTCCCTGCCCTGGTGAGGAGAGCCATGGCCACACCCCGAGAAGGGAACAAGGCCTTAAACACTCAAACGTTTTTCATCTCTATGTAATCTTTTGTATTTTAGCATTGGAAAAGGAAGGAAAATGAGGAAGAACTCATCTCTGCCTCTTGGAAGAGGTTGGGGAGAAGGACCTGAGGCTCTTCCCAATATCAGCGAGTGCCTGAAATGAGCTTTGTGCAATAAGCCCAGCCATGTCACCAGGCTCCTCTCAGACGATCTAAAGATTAAAGGCTCTATTCCTGGAGGGTTCCCGTGGCATTTACTCAGGGATTTTGATCAAGCTTTATGTGATGGGCTACCTAACACACCTCTCCCAACCTTAAGAGCTAACAGGAATTTGGTATCTCTCAACATGGATTTCTTGCTGTACTGGGGGATATTTGGCAAACATCTCGAGACTGTAGCCAGGCACAGGCAGAAGGGAAAATGAAAGAAGGGGAGAAAAGTGGCCAAAGAGTCAGAGCAAACAGTGAGATTTGGAGGCACAGTCTGTGTGAATACAGAGCGAGTGTGCCTGTTAAATCCCCAGTTTAACTAAGGGGGTGAATTTTCCATGCCCACGCCCATGGGTGCCCCAGGCAGCCAGACCTGGGCACCAAAACAGCACCAGAGCCACTGCAGTGCCATGGGAAGGGTGGAATGTGGTGCAGCCACAGGAAATCCGAGAATGTGCTCAGAGATCTCAGTGGCACAAAACCCCACAGGAATTTACCAGGAAATAGAGGTGTGACAAAGAGCTGAGGTTACCAGAACATGAAGCGCTTGTTACAGCCTCATCCGGCCCTACACAGAGCCCCCAGCAGCCACAGAAACTCCTCTTCATATCGGGGATGATCAACACCCAACCCAAACCCCAAACCCACACCGGGGTGTCCCTGCCCTCGGCACGGGTTTGGAACGAGGTGCTCTTGAAGGGCTTTCCCTATCCAAACCATTCTGTGTTTCTATGAACCTCCCAAATCCCCCCAAAACCAACAAAAGTCCCCCGACACAAACCCCAAACCAAAACAACCCCAACAACAATCAATCATTTGCTCCACCTGGTGCTGGAGCATAAGAAAGAAAATCCAAAGGATGGTGAATAAAGAACCAACAGCATCACCTTTAGCAGCAGGAAGGAGATTTCCTGGCAGTGCTGCCTCTGTGCAAGGAGCCACCCACCGCCCCCGTGCCACCAGAGGTGCTGCCTGCAGATAAATACCCGGAGTTTTTGGGTGAACCACAGGCGGGCGTGGGCTGGCCTGGGGCACAGTCCCCTCCCAGACACAGCAGCAGCCCGTCCCAGCTCAGGGATAACCCTCCCAAAGGCCAAAAAACCACTGCAGCTACAAAATCATCAACAGAGACGTTCGCTGTCGGGAGCGGGGAGGAAAAGAAGGGCGAAAGGCCGGCGGACAAAGTTCACCCCGAGCACGCGCTTGGCTAGGCCGGGCTGCCCTGGGGGAGGCTCGGCTGCGAGGGTTCTCTGAGGAGATTTAAAACCTGAAAACCATCATCTTCCAACCATCACTTTCAAGCCATCACCTTCAAGCCATCACCTTGAAGGCACCCCACCAGGCAGGGCTGTGCTGGCAGCGGCTGTGGCACACACGTGGCGCCGGGGCTCGGCCCTGCGGCGCTGCCGCCTCGGCCTGGCACAGGCAGTGCCCAGGGCACGGGGCGTGAAAGTCACCGCACGAGCTTTAAGGGGCTCCTCTGCCACTGTGGAGAGGAAAAAAGTGGCTTTAGCCTCAGTCCCACTTATCCAGCCCAGGGGCAACTGCAGAAGGCTGCACAAAGCCCTGGGGGTCACCCCACCCCACAGCCCGGCAGGGCAGAGCCCTTCCCTCACCCACGAGCCGGAGCCGGGGCTGGCACCTTTGAATTCCCCCATCCCAACGCCTGCTGGTCAGGAACACCAACCTCCCCGAGCAATTCCAGCTGTGCCTCCCAAAAAAAAGTGCTGCAGTAACCACATCCCAGCCGCAGCCACAGCCCCAGGAGCGCTGACAGCGCCGGCGACGCACAGAACCCACGGAAACTCCAGGGCTGTGGCCCAAAGGCCTCCAGCAGGGTTTATCTCCCACTCCAAACACGCTGGATTTACCGGGGCACTTGGACAGGGTGAATGGGCCCCAGCCGAGCTGCTCCAGCTCCGGGAAAAGGCATCAGAGGAACTTTTACNCCTCTGAACATGCTGGATTTACCGGGGCACTTGGACAGGGCGAATGGGCCCCAGCCGAGCTGCTCTGGCTCCGGGAAAAGGCATCAGAAGAACTTTTACCTTCACACTTGGAGCAGGCTCGGGAAGCGCGGCGGAGGAGCCGGAGCTGTGCTCACCTGGCTGGACCCAGACTGCTCCAGGGTGCAGAGATGGAGCAGCTCCTGCTGCTGGAAAAGGCCTGGGAAGGGGAGCACCAGCACCTCAACCCCAGCCCAATGCCCTAAAAGGGTGGGGAGAGATGAGAGGGAAAAATATCAGGGCTCATCAGAGGGAACTGAGGGCAGGTGGAGGGTGAGGGTGGAGACACAGAGAGCTCTGCCCCACTTGTGGCTGAGAAATGCTCTGGGCTCATCCCAGCTGGAGAGGGGAGAAGGGGGAAAGGCTGCAGGAAGCAATCTGCTGGGAGCAAATGGTTAGGGGAGAGCTCCCGGCGGAGAAAAAGAGAGGAGAAAGGGATGAAAAAGGGTGGGAGAGAGCGGGGGAAGAGCTGGGCCACATCAAAGAGAAGCACCGGCCCCTGGGGACTCGTGTGAGGTTTTATTTAAGTCCCTATGAAAAAGAAAAAAAATCAATTAAATTAACAAAATGGTTTACATTAGAATTCATCAAAAATACCCTTCAAAGAACAAAACCAGCTTTAAGCAGGGTGATATTTTTGTAACTCTGGCTGCTGTCCCCGGCACACCCTCCTGGCTCCGGGAGGGCCCAGCTCCTGTGCCCGGCTCTGCCCCAGCACGGGGGGCAAGGATGAACCCCATCCCCAGGGAAACACTCCCTGCAATCCCTCTGAGACCCTCTGGAATTCCCAGGGAATATTATCCAGCCCTGGAATCACGCCCTCACACCCAAGGGTTTGCAGGCACCTCCCTCCTGCCTCCTCCCCTGCGCCCACATCCCCTTTTTTTAACCTCCCCGGGGGAAACTGAAGCCTCAACTTGTAAAATTCTAATTTATTATTGCCAGTGGAGGTTTCCAGTGCAGAAAACCTCGGAGGTTTTTGCCTCAGGGATTTTCAGCTTCAGGACAGGCTTCAACTGAGATGCAGCCTCCCAAAATGTGTGTCCTTATGGGATGGCAGGATTTGGGTTGGAAGGGACCTTAAAGATGCTCTTGTTCCAGCTGTGTCCTCGCACGCTGTGGGTGGGGACTGGAGAGGGAGGAGAAACCCCACTGTTCCATCAGTGAGAGCTTCTCACTGCCTCCTCTGTTAATGCAGGTGTTAAACGAGACCACACATGCCTGACAATTTACATTCCCCTGCCTGAGCTGCGTGGACAGGTGGACAGGGAACAGGGAATTAAACCAGAGGACACCGTGGTTGAACACGCGACGGCGTTTGTGTCCATGTACGCCTAAAATAAAGGTCTGGCAGCTAAAAATACCCAGGCAAGAGTGTTTCCTCACATCCCAGGCTGGTATTTCGTGGCAGAAATGTGAGAAAATAGATTTATTTTTTTATTGACTTGGAAGAAAATTGTCTATTTAAAAATCTGGCTGACTAGGGGACGGCACAGTCTGTCCAAAGCTGTGATTCTCCCTCTGTAATCACCTTCCTCCAGTGCGTGCCTCTGGATTTGGGGAGCACCCGGCTGCATTCCTGGGCAGAGATGTCCCACAGCAGAATCCCAGGATCCCTGAGGCTGGAAAAGCCCTCCCAGACCATCGAGTCCCAGCTGTGCCCGATGCCCACCTTGTCCCCAGCCCAGAGCTCTGAGTGCCAACTCCAGGAATTCCTCGGGCACCTCCAGGGATGGGCACTCCAAACCTCCCTGGGCAGGCCCTGCCAAGGCCTGAGCACCCTTTCCATGGGGAAATTCCTGCTGATTCCACCCTGAGCCTGCCCTGGCCCAGCCCGAGGCCGTTCCCTCTCCTCCTGTCCCTGTTCCCTGCGAGCACAGCCCGACCCCCCCGGCTGCCCCCTCCTGTCAGGGACTTGTGCAGAGCCACAAGGGCCCCCTGAGCTCCTTTGCTCCAGGCTGAGCCCCTTTCCAGCTCCCTCAGGAATTCCCCGGCCCCTTCCCAGCTCCGTTCCCTGCCCTGGACTCCTCCAGCCCCTCAGGGTCTCTCCCACCACGATGACCCAGAGCTGGACACAGCCCTGGGGGTGCCCCCAGCAGTGCCAGCACAGGAGGACAATCAGTGCCCTTCATCCAACAGGGGGAAGAGAAGGATCTTGGATGAGGAGGAGGATCTTGGACGAAGAGAAGGCTCTCAGATGAAGAGGCTGAGGAACAGCAGGAATATTTTCCCACGTCCATGTGCTGCAACATCCAAACCCACCGACTGACGAATCCCACCTCCAAGGAACCCTTCCTCGGGGTTCACACGGGTGCTGGGAAGTGGCAACCACCTGCAAACCCCTTAAACAACCCCGCTGCTGTCCTTTCCCTCTCTCCTGACCTGGATCCGGCCGCCGCGCTCGGAGGGAACCGCGGCAGCCCCTCGGTGCCGGTGGCTCGGGCTCCTCGGCACCGCAGCATTTGTCATTGCCACAGCAGCAGAGTTTAATTAAGTGTTGTGAGCAGCCTAGTGAGAAACACACTTTAAATTAAACCTCTGCTCAGGCGGCCCCCGGTTCTCTCCCTGCGGAACGATCGGCGGGGCCTGGGCAGAAATCCCCAGTCCCGAGGGAGCGGCGGCTGCTCGAGCCAGCCGCGCTCTGCCCTCCCCGCCAGCCCCGCTAAAAGCTCCTTTCATTGCCCCTTACTTTTAAATGAAGGCCGGAATTAACGTGCCCAACGCTAAACATTTTATTGACTCTCCACGTGTTAATGCATTCCCGGGAAAACGCCCCGCGGTTTCGGGTTTAACCAAATCTCTCGGCAAATTCTCCTTGGGTGCGTCGAGAACTCGTTAGGATAAAGGGAGAAATTACTTTAACACCTCGGTAGTAACCAGTGGGCATAAGTGCATAAAGGGTTGAGTTTTCAAAATGTTTTTACAATTTTTTTTTACAATTTTAGATTACAGGAGGTATTTAAATTAATGAGGCGGGAGTGAGGAATAAGGTGGAAAAAAATTCCCGACCTAAAAAGGATTTGATTGGGATTTTTCCGTGGGAGAGGAATATTTCAACCTCGCTGGTCTTTCCAGGAGGAAGGATCCTGCTGCAAAACGATCCCCCTAAAAAATCCCAGTTGTGAGGAGCAGGTAGGAAATACCCCGGTGGCATTCGGGCAGTTTTCCTGCCAGCTGCAAACACTGATTTATCTCCTGGAAATTCAGACTGGGACTGAGGCTTCTGGGGATAAATCCATGTTTTCCTCACAAATATTGTGGCTCTAAGTGTGGTGGAGAGGGAAAACATTTGAGCCCGTGGATACCATGGAAGGATGCTGCAGAGGTGTCCAGGGGGTGACCCTGACCCTGTCCCTGAACGGAGCCACCCCACGCAGGGCTGCCCACAGATCCTCAGCCCTTTTGTGCTCAAACCTGGCCTTTCAAGGAAGAAAAACTGCTGCTTCTTTTTCACTGCACACCATATTGTCAGAGATATTTTTATCATCCCCTATGATGCCTTTTTTTGTGGTATGAAAGTACCATTTCCCACCAAAATGAAGTTTTTGTAGCAAAAAAATACTTTTGGAATGATCCCAGTAAATAAATCAGGGGTATGTTGTGATAATAATTCTTGGAAATCTTGAGATTTGAAAATTAAAATAAGGATTGTGGCTTTTCTGGGCACGGGGGGAAGAGACCCAGACTTGGAGATCCGTGGTCCAGAGTTGAACAGCAGCGCCTTGTGCTCTCCCTGGGCAGGATGAGAGACTCTGGGTGGAGAGAGCTGAGCCTGGCTGAGCCCACCCTGAACCCTCTGCCCTTGTCCCTCCTCTGCTCAGCCCAGAGTGTCTCCCGAAGGTGGGAGGATCCATTTAAATTGCCACTCAGAGCCTTGACTCCGGAATTATTCCCGGGATGGCCTGAGGCTGGGCAGCAGCAGCTCCAGCTTCTGTGTCTGACAGCTTCTCAGCTGTAAACAAAAATGTTTCTGGTCACGTATTTCCTGAGTATTCAGAAAATATTCACAAGTAATCTCGAGGTAAATTTCCCAGCTGTGGCTGCCCCTGGGTCCCTGGGAGTGCCCAAGGCCAGGCGGGAGCAGCCCAGGATGGTGGGAGGTGTCCCTGCCCACGGTGGGGTGGAATGGGATGGGATTTAAGGTCCCTTCCATCCCAGACCAGGCTGGGGTCGATGTGCACACAGGGTGTCCTGGCTGTGGGGTTTTGCCCCAGTCCCAGGCACATCCCAGGGACCCCTCTCCCTCCTGGCAGCCCGTGTTTTCCTGGAGCCTCAGGAGCGTCGGGGAGAGGAAAACAATGAGCCAATTTTATTGTTCTTCAGGGCCTGGATGCGCTGGGGTAATGCCCACCGAGAGCAAAACAGAGGGAATCCATTTTAACAATGGAGAGACTCGGAGGAAGCAATGCAGGGGCAGGAATCCATCCCTGGATTCCATAAATAGATAGAGAGATAAATAAATAAATAAATGTCTCTGCTCTGCAGCGCCAGCCAAGCCAGCACTCGAGCAAAATGCTATTTTAAAAAGCACTGAAGCATTTTCTAACTTATCCCCAGGGATTCACACTTTAAAAAAAAAAAAAAAAAAATCACATAATTCACTGTTTTCCTTCGGATGCTCGGAGCGAATCCCAGCTCTGCGGAGAAAACACAGGGCCAGGAGGAGAATCCTGGGCTCTGCCTGACCACCAGGATGGGCTCCCGCCCTCTCCTCTCTCAGCAGCAGAGGTACCAGCACCTGGATGGGTTTGGTGTCACTGGCGTGGTTTGAAGGGGAAAGTAAACGGAGAAAATGAAAGTGAGCATTTGGTTCTCTGAGCATTTTCATGAGGAGGGGGCGATTTCTGTCTGCTGGCCACTTTGTTTGGGCACTTACGTCTATATTTCCTCTTCTTGTGGCTCTCTCAAGTGTTTGATAGACTAAGATGGAGGCATTAATTGAATTCAAGTGTAGACACCTGAAGTATTTTTATTATTATTTTTAGTTCTCTCACCTTTTATTTCCATTAGCACAGAGCTGTGGTCGCGGTGGGGATTTCTGCCTGCAGGACACAAACAGAGCTGCTCGCAGTTATTAAAATAAAACTACTTTACCTGACCAAAAAAAAAAAAATCGTTCCCAAACCACTTTAGCTGAAAAAAAAAAATTAAAAAATAGAACAAAACCTCGGTGTTTTCCCAGATTTCAGAGGTCTGAGTTTTCCCACTGCATCCTGCAGTGTTGTAACAGACAAAATTCCAGCCCTGGAGGCGTCCGAGGAAGGCCTGGACGTGGCACTCAGAGCTGACAAGGTGGGCACTGGGCACCTCCAGTGATCCAGAGGGCTTTTCCAGCCTCAGCGATCCTGGGATTTGGTGATCAGGGCACTGGGCTCGGGCAGTTTTGCCTTTCAGGAACTGAATTTCTCCACTGGGGAGAGGTGAGGCACGAAGAGCTTCAAGTCCCCGGAGCAGCCCCACAACCCCCTGCCTCCCCCACACAGCCACAGTGGGGCACAGAGACTCAGAAATTCCACCTTTGCCTGCTTAAAACACGACTCAGCTCTCTGAGAGGATGAACGGGACAAGGGACTGTCGGCGGGGGAGGGAAGAAGGGGCAGGTGGAATAAATGTGTGTCCCCGTGCCGGGCAGGGCTGCACCCAGAGCCCTGGCACCAGACCCTTCTGTTCCAGTTTGGGAATCAGGAATGTGAGGAAAGCAGCACAGAAAATCTGGAAAGGGAATCTGCAGGCAGAAAAGGGAGGAAGATTTAAAGGAGCTTAGAGCCAAATACTTGGAACCCCACAACCTGTCAGATTCATACAGGAACACGTTACCAGGTGAAAAATCAGAGGAGTGGCAAAGAATCCTCTGGCCTGCTGTGGTGTCCCGTTTTCTGACCCTCAGGCCCAGCTTTGAAATGCTCTGTGTACTGAAATCCCAAGGAACTGAGCAATATGCTATAAACATGAAAATCTGACCATAAAAATCAGGGCACGAGACACGCCCCCCCCCCCCACCCCGTCCCCTCTGAGGGAACAAAGGGGGCAGCTCTCCTAAATATAAATGTTCTGCACCTACAGCCAGACATCCCAGGCATTTCTGCAGGGTGCTCCTCACTTGATCCCTCTTCCCTAGCCCCAAATCTCCTACACGGGGTGGGGCAGAGGGATCCTGAACATCCCACAGCTCCGTGTGCTCCCTGCAGAGCAAAGCTGCTCACGCCGGGGGCTGGGCACTGCAACCTTCCCAGCAGCAGCAGCAGCAGCAGCAGCAGCAGCAGCAGCAGCAAACCCGGGATGTGCCGCTGGAATGGGATCTCAGGTTCCCGGCTCCTCCCACCCTCACTCACGGGATCACCTCCAAAACAAGCTCCGTGCAAATCATCAAGTTTCTGGTGGAAGAGAAGCAAAAAAAACCCCTCAATAACCACACTAAGCCCCTGTTCTATATTCAGAAATGAGCAAATAATTGGAGGATTTGACATAAAACTCTGTTTTCCCAACTCTTTTCCCAGGTGGGTGCCAGGCTGCAGCGCAGGAGTGGGGATTTGAGCCCCACGAGCGAAATGCAGAGATGGAAACTGAAAGATCGCTGCAATTCCTGCAGCGCACGTTGCATCATTAGCCCGGGGTTTGCATGTGATCCGTCAGGAGGGGTTTCACATCAAAATGCACAAGCATATGGCGCGTGGGGGGAGAGGGAGGAAATTCCGGCGGAATTCGGAGCTACTGCGAGATTTCCACGGAAAAAGACACGAGGAGCACATTTTTCAGCCCAGCACCCAAGTGCAGCCCCTCGTATTGATTTCAGTTCAGGGATGCAGAGGGCAGACAGGAGCCCCCAGAGGGCCATTCCCAGCATCCAGCCTAGAAAGCCCCAGTTTGGCTGTTTAAAGAATGGGAATCCATTGCGCCGGAAGGGAAACTCCGGCACTTGTGTGCATTCTATTCCTTAGCTGGAAAATTATACATTCTGCTCCTGTATTTCTATTATTCAGCATTAGTAATTTCCCTCAGCCTCTGTTTTTCTCTAAGTTTAGGATTTAACCGAGAGGTTGTTCAGATTTTTCTTTTCTTGAGATTTTTTTCACCTCTTGGGATGAGCTTTGAACCCTTTCCTGGGCCAAAGAAGTGGCCAGTTTAGGACTACTTCAGCTTTTACCAAAAAATGCTGGATTGGCAAATTCATTTTTAGGTACTTTCAGCTACAGCTCCTGAAATGGGATTTCTTTATAGACACTTTATCAAAAAGAGAAAAATAAAAGTGTTTGGGATGGGAGGGGGGGAAAAGAGTAGAACAGCAAGAATTAGGGCCAGATTATGGCCATTATTAAGACGGGCCTCATCCCAACAATAAGGATCTAGAAAAGACTCGGCACCGTGGGGCTTTCAGCCCAGCCAGGCTCCCTCCGACGTGCACAGCTCCAAACACAGACGCCCGGGTGGCCTTGCCAGGGATGCACACCCGGGGATGCTGCACCACAGCGTGCGGGAGCAGCACGAGGGGTGGGAGGCGTCCCAGGGGAGCTGTGCAGGGTGCAGCCGATCCCGGGAGCATCCGCCTCGGCTCCGACCTCCTCTGACCCCGCAGCGCCTCGAGGCCCGTCCGCGTTTCTCCCACGCGCTCGTCTTCGCAGTGTCTGAGCCCCTCTGGAGCGGCCGCTCTCTATTTATTTATTTCTCTCATTAATCGCCAGCACTATTAATTACTGCTGCTGCAGCCCAGTCCCCATTGCCAGCTTGATTATCCTGCCGCCCGTCCATTCCCCTCAATGAGTTGTGCCACGGCACTTAAGAAGTCGCGAGCGCTCGCCCTCCGCGGTGGCGTTCGGCAAATGTGAAGTGACACCGGGACTGCGCTCGCCGGG
>WEIT01027136.1:33052-45514 GCA_013389985.1 Dryoscopus gambensis
GGCAGAGCCGGGGTTAACGCGGCGGCGCAGCCGCGGCCGTGAACCTTAAACAAACTTCCAGCAGCATTTTCCTCGCAGCCGCCTGACATTTTTCTTTATGTTTCGTCAGTCATATCTGAGCGATCAGACAGCCGCCGCACGTGGTACACCCACCAGGATTATTATCTCGAGCAGAAGCCCAGAGCTCATTGTAGCAGGCATGTAATTCTTTACAATGTATGCCACGTTAAGTGTGTTGGGTTATCTATTCAACAGCTGACTGAGCCGGGCTCTCAGCTCTCCTCAACAACCATGTAAGAAGCGATGACAATTGTACTACTTCATAAGGGCTGCATGCAACTCTGACACACACTTCACAGCAACCAGTCATCTATATAAACCAATTTCAAGAGCAAAATTGCATGGTGCCTCCACTCTGTTATAAACACAATGATATCCACTCAGAGCTGATAAATGCGCCGCATTTCTCCCGAGCTTTAAAGAACCGCTTCCCTCCCCGCCGCCCGCGGCTCCCGGCGGCGCGCGGGGACAGCGGGAAGGGGACGCCGGCATGGGGACGTTCCCCCTCCTCAGAGCCTGCATCTGATGAGCTGGGAGAGAAAACAAGGTTAGGCCTAATTAAGGTTTCAAATACTTCTCGACTCCGCAGCAATTTTCAAATTAATTACAGTATCTTTCCGTAGGATTAATGCAATGTAATCCTTGTTACGGAGTGAAATATCTGTAGCAACCAGTGAGTCCTTGAAAAAATACTTCAACACCAAACACTCCAACAAAGGGGGAGATTAAAGACTGTCAGACAAATTAAACCCATTTTTCCTGGCTATTATGGCTGAGTAAAAGAGCACGTGGAACCATTACGTGGTTACAGATGTGCTGGCAACATGTGACGCTCTGATTTTGGGAATTCTGCAAATTCCCACCAGTTTGAGGTGGCAAATGCCATCTCTGGGCTGCAATCAACAGCTCAGCCTCCTGCACTGAGCACGGAACCCCCCGCAGTGTCACAGTGCAATGAAAAGATGAAATATGGCTACAGCGATCTTGATTTAATGAACCCTGTAATTGAATACCCAGCCAAATAGACATCCTGATAAAACACAACAAGGAGCGTTGCTTTTTTAATTCAGATAAGGGATAGGATCAATCTCTGTTTGTTTGCATTGTTCAGCAGCCCTACAGGAGAGCTAAAAAAGTGATCGAGAGCCATCCATGGGTGATCCTGCCTTGCCGTGTGCTGTAGAACAATGTAAATATTATAAAAACTAACAAAAACGTTTCAAAATCAACATTTCTGCATCGCTATCACACTGCCTTTATTTTTTCAGTCGTGACCATTGAAAGCACGCCCCAAGGTTCATCCCAAACTCGTGGTGCTGACTCCAAAGGGTGTTGAAGGTGAGTCCCAGCCCAGGTTGTCCCTCGGAGCTGGGATGCTCTGGGACAAATTCCCAGCGCTGTGCCTGGGAAGTGGTGGCTGGGGAACGGTGACAGGGTGGGGAAACAGGCCCAGAGAACCTGCTGGGGCTCACTTATGGGGTGCAAAGTCCTGGGACATGAAGGGCCACAAAAGGAAGACATGGATGGGCTGAGTGAGGCCAGGGGAGCCCACAGGGCCCAGAGCACCCCTGGGGAAACCCAAAATTTGGCAGGATCTGAAGCAACCCACCAGCCCCAAGCTCTGAGGCTGCTGAGCTTTGTGGGGGGGGTTGGCCAGAGCCCCTCAGCTCCTGCCAACCCCAGCACCCCGACGGACCCCACAGCCCGACCCCAGGCCCCAGAGCCTCTCTTCCCACAGAGCAAAGCAGGAGATTGGAGACACTGGATCATTTTCACCCTGGATTGGATCTTGGAGTGAGCAGGACAGTGAGACACAGGGCCACGGGCACAGGACAGTGACACAGAGGGGCACGGGCACAGGCTGAAGGTCCAGGTGGCTGCCCAGATTCTCCCCCGCTCTCTGCTTCCCCTGCTGTGCCCCAATCCGAGCCCTCCCAAGCGTTTGTTCCCTTTGCTTTCTGCAAAAACCTTCCAAAATCCACCTTTCTGCCCTGCTCAGAAAATAAAGTTTTGTGCAAGCCTCGCACTGTCCTCCCTGAGAGTTCGCAGCCCTGACTCCTCCTTCCACATCCGGATTTATTTTTAAGGGAACGATGAACGCTGATCCACAGGGAAAAGCCTCCCAGTCCCGAGCTCTCCGCGCAGTTACGGCTGAGAACAGCGGGCAGAGCAGGCACCGGCTCAGAGCTGACTTTGCTTCCTAGATTGGCCTACAGTCCTCATTTTACTCTAATTTAACCTTTCCTAGTTAATTTATACCGGTTCAGCTTGCCAGCCTGTACCTGCCAGAGTGATCATCTCCCATCAAGGGGCTGGGCGTGGACAGAGCTGCTCTCTGTCGGCTCCGTACCCAACACACCTAATTAAAGTCCTTAAAAACCTTTAATGTGACAAGACGAGACAGGAGCGGCCAAGAAAAATAACAGAGGATCTTTCAATTACTTTAATCACGCTGACTTTCAAATCGCTATCAAAACACGGCGCGGGCTGAAACTTTGCGCAGTTTTCCCTTCCCCAGGAGGCTCCCGGCGCCCGTCCCGCCCGAATCCCTTTTCCCTCTCCCTCAACCAGCGCGGCTCCGACGGGAGGGGAGAGCGAGAGGGAAAGCAAATATAGAAAGTGCTTGTAATAAATGATTAAATTGTCCTCCAGGCACGCTTTGCATATGAATATGAAAGTTGCGATTAATGGGTGATCTCGCACATTAACAAAGGCCCCGGCGAGCAGCGGCCGGCGCGGCTGTGCCAGCGCTTTCTGCTCTCAGCGCAGCTGCGGCGCAGCGCTCGCCGCAGCCCCAAACTCCGGCCAACAAGGCCATCAACGCCGGCAGACTGCGGCTTTTGCACCCCGGGGGCTCCGTGCCCATTGTGAGCCTCAAAGCCCCCACCGGGCTGGCGATTAGGAGCGATTTGAACAAAAAAAAGCGGCGCGGAAAACAATGGCCCGTGCGGGGGGGAGCGGGCGGCGCTGGGCGCGGGGGGACAATGGCGCGGCGACAAAGGGGACATCTGGAGCGCTGCCCCGGGCCCTGCCCGAGCAGGGCAAGGCTCTCCGGGCCGAGCCCTTCCCTGGCTGAACTCACGGGTGGGTTTTACAGCCCGAAGCGCCGTCCCCGGCCTCCACCGGGACAGGCACGGAGCGCGGGGCTCTGTCCCCCCGGCGCTCCCGGGGTGCGGTCCCAGCCCCGCCGGGGTGGCCCTGGGGCTGTCCCGGTGTCCCTCACCCTGGACGGACAGACAAGGCGCAGGGAAGGTCGGCAGAGCCTCTCCCCCCAGCAGCCACCGAAGCGCTCCCGGGGAAATGAGGAGGAAACGTGATTCTGGCCACCAAAAATCCACTGCCGCAACAAATGCTTCGTATCCATCCCATTTCTTCCCGCTCGCAGATTTTTAATCCTCTCTTAAGCACTTTTAAAGTGCCCAATTTTTGTCTCATTTGAATTTAAATCAGCTTGTGTGGAGAACTTGGAGAACTTTTTTTTTTTAAGCGAGCTTGTTTGGCAGGTACATTTTCCCAAGATCACCCAGCTTTAATTTTAAATTTCAAAAGCCTTGCGTTTAATCCCTTGAGCTGGCCTGGTACCTTGCACCATCTGTTCTGGGGTTTTGTTATAACTGAGAGCACCTGCAGAGTTTTGCAACATTTCAAGCTGTCTGTGGACTAAAATCAAAATAATTATAATTTTCATAAACTAAAGACGGCGATTCAGACGCCGCAGCCCCGATTTCCCACACCGAGCCTCTGCACTGGGAGCGTTTTCCCTGCACGAGGGGGTTTTGCTCCTGCCGCCATCAGCTGCTCCAGGGGCAGCCGGGATGTGGCACCTGAAGCCATCCCAGCCCAGCTCTGCTGCGGGCTCCGGGCTGGGAGAAGCTCCCACGGGTGGGACAGGCACGGAAGGAGCAGGAATTGGCCTTTTCCAGCGGCCACGCCGCTCGGGGAGGTGGTGACAAGGGGTTTGGGCCGTCCCTGCCCATCCCTGTCCGCTCCTCGTTTCCCGGCCCAAAGGCATCTCCGGGTGCTCGGTGGGTGGGAAAGGTTTTCTGCCACACTGGGCAAACTAAAAATCCTTTAAAGAGATGGTGCTTGTTTGGACTTGGTTACCCAGAGCTCTCCACTGCGGGTAAATCCCTCCTTAGGGCTCGCCAGATAGCTTTACATGGAGCGTGGATCTCTCAGCATGGGGATGGGGAGGGCACATCCCAAACTGCCCAGAATGGATCCCGTGGTGGGTCTGCAGCGCTGCCCCCGACAGAGGCTGGACGGGATCTTGTGGAAGTGGAAGGAGAGCCCCAGTTCCTGCTGGATGTGTCCCCCAGGCCCTCTGGTGCTGTCCCTGTCTGAGGCGAGGTGTGAGCTCCTCATCCTCACCTTTATCTCCCTTCTGAAGGGGGCAAGCTCAGCCTAGGCTGGCAATCATTGGGTGCTCGGTCCCTGCTAAGCCACGGATGGACGAGAAAAGGTGGAAAAGAGTTTTTACAGGATCATGGAATACCCTGAGTGGAACAGCCAGACATGGACTTCTCCTCGTGCACAAGCAGCTGGCCCAAAGCCCACCCTGCAAAGAGCAGCCCCTGCTCCTGCCCTCACGCCTGGAGCCTTCTGTCCTCCTGCAGCTGGGATTGCTCAGGGAGGCCGAGGCAGGAAGGGCTGATCCTGCAGGAACGGGTCATCCCTTGCCCTGATCCGGCATCTCCGCCTTCCTATTCCCACGAAAATAAAATAGAACTAAATGAAACTATATATTTCTATATAAATAAATAAACTCCTGCCACTCGTGGAAGCCAGCCCCGTGTCCCAGGAGCCGAGGCAGGAGAGACTCCCCGCTCTGGGGTTCCCAGCCAGGCCTGGGCTGTGTCTCCCAGGAGCAGCGCCGTGTTCCGCGCAGGAAGCAGCACCATCGGCCCATCCCCACCTCCCCGGCCCCGTTCAAAGTCACGAGGCTGTGCCTGCACCAGAAATAGTTTGCTGAGGCAGACGATGCGGGGATGGCAGTGAAACCCAATTAAACCGAGTGGGTGCCTGGAAAGACGGATATTCCCAGGGCATGGAGAGCTCCCGCACGTCCAGGGTTACCTGGGCTGCAAACGGGAGAAGGGCAGGAGTGGAAAACGCATGAGCTGAGGCTGCCCTGTGCCTTTGGGGCCCCCCTGAGTACAGAATGCTGAGCAGGGGGTGAGAGGGAGCAAACCCTGCAAAACCCTACAAAAACCCCACAAAAACCAACCCCTCGCTGCTGGGCTAGAGAAAACCTGGAGAGGCCACAACCCCAAACTCTCCATAACTCCCTGACAGGAGGGTGGGACCTTGGGCTCTGCTCGCAGGGAACAGGGACAGGAGGAGAGGGAACGGCCTCAGGCTGGGCCAGGGCAGGCTCAGGCTGGACATCAGCAGGAATTTCCCCATGGAAAGGGTGCTCAGGCACTGGAACTGCCCAGGGAGGTTTGGAGTGCCCATCCCTGGAGGTGCCCGAGGAATTGCTGGAGGTGGCACTCAGAGCTCTGGGCTGGGGACAAGGTGGGCATCGGGCACAGCTGGGACTTGATGGGCTGGGAGGGATTTTCCAGCCTCAGGGATCCTGGGATTCTGTGGAAATTCCGGAAGGTTCTGGGGCTGGGGCAGCACAGGAAGGGGGTGGGGCCTGCTGGGTCGGGCTGTGTTGGCACTGAACGCTGTGGTGGCATCAGCTGTCACCTGGGGTTGGACACGGGGGTGGAGGGCACTAAAGGTCACCTCAGCAACGGGTCCACAGGGGAGACATGTATTACATGTATTACGTATATTATATATATATACAGTAGTATTGTTTAGCTTCTACATCCTGATGAAAAATTAAATTCAATAAAGTCCAAGTGTTTTGCCCAAGAGCCCAGGAATATTTCAGATCTGGTAACAGCCGTGCAGTTCTGAGCTACAGAGCCAACACTTCACCTTTCCTTTTTATGCTCCTAGGAAAGAAATTTGTATTTTCTTTACCGCCTTTATTTGTATTTTATATATTTCCTACAGGTTCTTTATTTCCTTATTTCGCTTTTATCCCTTCATTCCTTCCTCTCTGAATACAGGGGAGAAATTTCAAAATTTTAAACACTAAAATCTGTTTTTTTCTTTCAAGATAACTCCCTAAGCTCATGGTGCATAAAACTGAGATTCTAATATTTTTAAAATCAATAACCAAATACCGAAAAATAAAAAAGCATATCATTAAAAGAGCAAATAATCCCAGTTTTATATTTCCATGAAAGGCACCATGCGTTGCATTATCCCTCTTGCAATTTTGTGATTTATTTCTGGTCACTCCGGGCTGTTGGAAAGAGAAGCAAATGGGATTAGGATATCAAATGTGGGGATGTTCCCTGCATTTATCTGCCTCGCAAGGGGCTGGAGCCGAGCAGGGGCTAATGGAAACCGTGCACCCCAAACCCAGCGCAGCGGCTTCAAAGGGAAATCCTTCTGCTACACGGATCCTGTTGGCGCGGGGAAACCCAATTACTGCGGGGTTCTTGTACCTCCCTCTCGTCTTTTATGCTGCTTTTTGCTCCAAGTGCTTATTCTGATTTGATAACCCTGGCACAAATAACGTGTCACCCCCGGCTCTTATCTCCCAACTCGCAGCTTTCCAATTTGTCTCCGTTAGTTCAGAACTTGACTCCTTATTAATTACCCCCACGGGGTCCTGCAGGGACCGGGGCTGCAGCACCAGCTCTGCCCACGGCAGGTATCGGGGAAGGGCTTGGAAACCAAATCTCAGAGAGACAAAAAAACAAACCAAACCAAACAAACCAAAACCTAACAAAAAATATCACAAAAACACCGCCAACAACCAAAAAAAAGCCCAGGGAAAAAACCCCCCTCAAAACAACAACAAAAATAAAACCAAACCAAACAAAAAAACCCCTACAAAACCAACTACCAAAAAAAAAAAAAAACCCCAGGAAAAAAGATCTCAAAACAGCAACAAAAATAAAAACAAACCAAACAAAAAACTGCACAAAACCACCAGCAGCCAAAAAAAGCCGCCTGAAAAAATACCCAAACCAACAACAATAAAAACAAACCAAACAAAAAACCTCCACAAAACCACCACCAACTACAATAAAAAAAAAAACCAGAGAAAAAGAACTCAAAACAACAACAATAAAAACAAATCAAACAAAAAACCCAAACCTACCAACCAAAAAAACAAAACCCCAAAGCAAAGAAAAGAAAACCCCAAGTATTTCAGCCACACATCTTGACCAGATTTGAACAGAAAATCAGAGGTGGAAAGATCTCCCAGGCATCACCAGATATTTCATCCCCAGCTCATTCCAGAGCGCAGCAGTTTTGGGTTCATCCCTCCCATGCCCTGCCCTGCCCATCCCAGGGCATCCTTTGGGGACGCTGCTCTGCGCCTCAGGGATTTTCTCCCCGTGATTCCCGATGCTGGGAAATCCTCCACGTTCCCCGAGCACATCCCAGCCCTGAGCCCTGAGGAGCTGCTGCAGCCTTCCGGGTACAGAGCCCAAACCCAGAGTGGCGCGGAGTAAAGCCGGGGGGTGAACTCGTGTCCTGGCTGCTTCCAGCCGGCCGCCCCCGCCTGTCCCAAAAAGGGGTGAAAATGGGTATCCCAATCCCATATTCCCTGCTAAAGCCACGCTGACCCCCCCAAAATCCCACTTTAACATAGAAACTCTGCTGGAGTAACTGCAGAGTCCTATAAAATCTCTAAAATCCCTCTCCTGTTGGAAACGCCCCTGCTCAGGATCCGCGGTCCCTGTCCAGGGATGCCCTCTGGAGCGGGCACACGGCTCTGGGAACACCCACGCCCCAGCGGGGCAGGGAAGGAGCAAGGGAAGCTCCATTTCTGGATCAATCAGACATTTACCCCGGGTTGTTTCATAAAAAATAACTGAAACAATGTAAAAACCGCCCAAAGTCTCCTCATGAGAGAGCCTGGCCGAGGCTCCCGGTGATTATTCCTGGCACCCATTAATTAGGAGCTGCGTTTCCACAGAGCAGTGAGAGAGGATAAATACTCAGCCACCACCTCATCTGAGTGACCCAGCCCCAATTCCAGAGCTGAACAAATAGAATCTGATTTGCAAAGTACATTATTCAATATTTTAGCCATTAACTGCTGCTAAAATAATTCAAGGCTCCAATTGGAGCTGTCTTTATTTGGATTATTTCCAGCACAGTCAGAGAACAGCACTCGGCATCAATTAGTGCCCAGTTCTCATCCCGAACTTCCAGCAGGAATTTGTGATGTCCAAACCAGCCCTCCCCGGATGAGGGATGAACCCATCCCAGCCTGGGTGGAGGTGGCTGCTTTATTTTGGGCACTTCCTTATATTTTAATTAATGTCATCAAGAAGAATCTATTGATTTTCTGAGCTGGTTTTTAATGAATTATCACACCCGGAGCCTGCGGCTTTCGAAAAATCTTTGCTGCCGTGTGCAGGAAGGGTTTGAAAGCTTAAATAAAAATAAAATAAAATAGGAAAAGAGAAAGCAAAAGGAGCGTTTCACCCAGTCCTAACGCTCCCAAAGCCCCGAGTAGTTAATTTATGGAATCTCCTGTTAGTGAGTGAACAAAGGTAAAAATAACAGGCCAGTTATAAACTGGTGCTGTGATGACATCGTGAATTATTTAAAAAGGGCACGTTGAGTGTGACCAGCGAGCCATCAATCAGAACAGACAGTGATGAGAAAAAGAGGTTTCAGTCACTTCCTCCCTGGCAGCAGAACAATCCCTCTCGCAGGTACCGCGGCGCCGCTGACCCGGTGTCAGCGCATTGTCACCGTCCCCTTTGAAGGGCCGGAGCGGCCCCTCTCAATATTGGCATGCGAGGAGTAAATAAATCCTGGCCCCAGCTCTGCCTTCCCCGCGCACCTCAATTTGTCTGACAATGGGCAGGACACGGACGCGCAAATCTCTTCAAGCACCGATGAATTTTTTATGGCCGCTCCAGTCCGGCGGCAAAGGACGGGCTGTAAATGGGAGCCCCCGGAGACAGAGCCCCGGGAAGGGTTTTGTGTGGGATTCAGCCCTTCCCGAGCGCTCCTCGGGCCCCGCCTCGCTCCCGGGGCCGCGAAAGCGCCTCGTGCTGGGGCCCATCCCATAGGGAATGGAAACTCATCCCATAGGGAATGGAAATGCATCCCATAGGGAATGGAAACGCATCCCATAGGGAATGGAAACACACCCCACAGGGGATGGAAACACATCCCATAGGGAATGGAAACACACCCCATAGGGAATGGAAACACATCCCATAGGGGATGGAAACACACCCCATAGGGAATGGAAACTCATCCCATAGGGGATGGAAACACATCCCATAGGGAATGGAAACTCAACCCATAGGGAATGGAAACACACCCCATAGGGGATGGAAACACATCCCACAGGGGATGGAAACACACCCCATAGGGGATGGAAACACATCCCACAGGGGATGGAAACACACCCCATAGGGGATGGAAACACACCCCATAGGGGATGGAAACACATCCCACAGGGGATGGAAACACACCCCATAGGGGATGGAAACACACCCCATAGGGGATGGAAACACATCCCACAGGGGATGGAAACACACCCCATAGGGGATGGAAACACACCCCATAGGGGATGGAAACACATCCCACAGGGGATGGAAACACACCCCATAGGGGATGGAAACACACCCCATAGGGGATGGAAACACATCCCACAGGGGATGGAAACACACCCCATAGGGGATGGAAACACACCCCATAGGGGATGGAAACACATCCCACAGGGGATGGAAACACACCCCATAGGGGATGGAAACACACCCCATAGGGGATGGAAACACATCCCACAGGGGATGGAAACACACCCCATAGGGGATGGAAACACACCCCATAGGGGATGGAAACACATCCCATAGGGAATGGAAACACATCCCATAGGGGATGGAAACTCATCCCATAGGGAATGGAAACACACCCCATAGGGAATGGAAACACATCCCATAGGGAATGGAAACTCATCCCATAGGGGATGGAAACTCATCCCATAGGGAATGGAAACACACCCCATAGGGAATGGAAACACATCCCACAGGGGATGGAAACACATCCCACAGGGAATGGGAACACATCCCATAGGGAATGGAAACACATCCCATAGGGGATGGGAACCCCCTCAGCTCCCACTGCTGCCAGACACCAGAGGGTTAGAAACAGCCACTGAAAAACCTGGCTTAATAACCAAAACCTAAAACCCAGCTTAATAACCAAATCGAGAACCTGGCTCAATCAACGCAAACCCAAAACCTGGCTTGATGATCCAAATGCAAAACCTGGCTTAATCACCCAAATCTAAAACCTGCCTTAATAAACCTCAATCCCAAACCTGTCTTAATCACCCAAATCCCAAACCTGTCTTAATCACCCAAATCCCACTCCTGGTTTAATGAACCCAAACTCTCGCTGGCTTTCAGAGGAAGCAAACCTTGCGGCTGAGCTGCTGAGTGTGGGGGAAGAAGGGAGACAAAAACACACACCAAGTTTGAATTTGAGCTGGATTAAGGTAGGAGAGGCTCCTTCACCTCATGCCCGCTGGAATTCTATCCCAAACTTTCCCTCAGATCCCGGTTCAGATGTTGGATACTCCTGGTGAGCCCCCGGATCGCTGCAGCTGCAAGGACGGCACCAGGAGGAATAAACTGTGCACGATTCCGGACGTGAACAACAGAGCTGCTCCCAGCAGCCCAGGGACACTTCCCTGGTATCCCAGGGACACTTCCAAGGTATCCCAGGGATGCTTCCATGGTATCCCAGGGACACTTCCATGGTATCCCAGAGATGCTTCCATGGTATCCCAGGAATGCTTCCGTGGTATCCCAGGGATGCTTTCCCAGCCTGAATCCCCAAGGGATCCTTTGCCAAATTCTTCCAGCCCCATCACGGAGCGCTGGCGCTGAGCACACGGGGAGGGCGTGCAGGCGACGCGGGGTGTGGGGATGAGGGGATGCAGGGATACTGGGATGCAGGGATGCAGCAATGAGGGTATCCAGGGATGCTGAGACACAGGGATGAGGGGATGCAGGGATACTGGGATGCAGGGATACAGGGATGCAGCAATGAGGGTATCCAGGGATGCCGAGACACAGGGATGAGGGGATGCAGGGATGTAAGAATATAGGGATGAGTGGATGCAGTGATGTAGGGATACAGGGACACAGAGATCCAGGGATGCAGGGATGAGGGGAGGAAGGGATGTGGGGACACAGGGATGAGGGGATACAGGGATGAGGGGATATATGGGTAGAGGAATACAGGGATGAGGGGATACAGGGATGAGGGGATATATGGGTAGAGGAATACAGGGATGAGGGGATACAGGGATGCAGGGACACAGGGATGAGGGGATGCAGGGATACAGGGATACAGGGATGCAGGGACGTAGGAATGAGGGGATACGGGGGTGCAGGAACACAAGGACACAGGGATGAGGGGATACAGGAGTACAGGAACACAGGGATGAGGGGGTACAGGGATGCAGGGATGAGGGGATACAGGAATACAGGAATACAGGGATGAGGGGATGCAGGGACACAGGGATGAGGGGATGCAGGGACACAGGAATACAGGGATGAGGGGATGCAGGAGCACAGGGATGAGGGGATACAGGCATGCAGGGACCCAGGGATGAGGGGATGCAGGGACACAGGGATGAGGGGATAC
The DNA here is from genome assembly GCA_013389985.1 of Dryoscopus gambensis. NCBI lineage: Eukaryota > Metazoa > Chordata > Aves > Passeriformes > Malaconotidae > Dryoscopus > Dryoscopus gambensis. The sequence continues at coordinate 44,813 of WEIT01027136.1, forward strand.
AGGCATGCAGGGACCCAGGGATGAGGGGCTGCCTCCCCTCCCGCCCCAGCCCCGCTCACCCCCAGCCCGCGGTGCTGCCCCTCGGAGCCCCCAGCCCTTCACCCACTCCTGATCCTCAGCCCCGCTCCAGCAGCACTTCCCGGGAATCCATTCATCTCCAGGGAACCTCGTACCACTCCAAACCTCTACTCTGCCACTTAATTGTTCCTAACAGGTAAATCAAAGGTAAAAGAGAACTAATTAATTTTCCAGCTCGGTTTTATTTTACTGTTACTGTTTGGAGAAAATAGAACTAAACCCCATTAGTGTTAAGGTAAGACCATGAAACAACATAATATAATGCAAGAAAGACATTTAATAGCGTGGAGGAATGTTAAATTACTAATTAACTCCGAGTTCCTGGATAAAAAAGCCGAGTAATTTACAGGATTATTGCAACGTGCAGCTCAGATTGCCATGAGGGTCAGCTCGGGAGCATTTCCTGCTATTTCCTTCAGCGGGGTGGTTATTGTAGAATTCCTCTCACATTAAAACCCACTGTCCTTACCCACAGTTCAGTGCTGCTAATTAGCAGCCGCTCAGCTTCCCCAGCAGTCATTTTTTTTCCGTGAGAAGCTGCCAAATGTTCCCAACTGCTCAAGATGCTCCCCAGCCCCGCTCCGAGTGTCCGGAGCCCGCCCGGCCCCGCCGCCCCCCGGGCTC
>WEIT01027139.1:0-14554 GCA_013389985.1 Dryoscopus gambensis
AAACAATAAAATGCACCACAACAGACACCGAGCCATGTGGTGTGGTTGACATACTGGAGGGAAGGCATGCCATGCAGAGGGACATGGACAGGCTTGAGAAGTGGGCCAATGCAAACCTCATGAAGTTCAACAAGGCCAAGTACAAGGTCCTACACAATGGTTGGGGCATCCTCCTGGGTTGAGAATGATTGAGAGCAGCCTTGAGGAAAAGGACTTGGGCATGTTGGTGGATTGATAGCTTAAGATGTGCTGACAATGCATGCTCGCAGCCCAGAAAGCCAAATGTGTCCTGGGCTGCATCAAAAGCAGCCTGGGCAGCAGGGCAAGGGAGGGGATTCTGGTCCTGTGCTCTGCTCTTGTGAGATCCAACCTGGAATGCTGTGTCCAACCCTCAGGTCCTCAACACAAGAAGGAAAGGAACCTGTTGGAACAAATCCAGAGGAGAGAAGCAAAGATGGTCAGAGGGCTGGAACACCTCTCCTGTGAAGTCAGGCTGAAGGAGCTGGGGACTGTTCAGCCTAGAAAAGAGAAGGCTCTGGGGAGACCTCATAGCACCTTTCAGCACCTACAGAGATCCTGTGGAAGAGCTGGAGAGGGACTTTTTATAAGGACATATAGTGGTAGAACAAGGGCTAATTTATTTAAATTGCAAGAGGTGCGTTTAGATTAGATATTAAAAGAAATTCCTTACTGTGAGGGTGGTGAAACCATGGAACAGGTTGCCCAGAGAAGTTGTAGGTGCTTGGAAATATTCAAGGCCAGTCTGAATGGGACTTTGAGGTACCCTGGTCTAGTGGGAAATATCCCTGCCCATGGTGGGGGGATTTGAACTGGATGACCCTTCCAACCCAAACCATTCTATGATTCTATTCTATTATCTTTATTCCTACTATTGTTATGAAAATGTGAGTCTGAAGACTGGAATAGGTAAAACTTCCTTCTTATCCTGTATACTTCTTTCAGATATACATAGCAGATGGGGAGTCTCCTGGCAAGGGGAGAAACAAATGCAACAGATGCACAATAAGAGCAAAAAAGCTATGAGACTACTTCCAAGAATTGAAGGTGCCATTAAAATGTTATTTACCTTTTGGCAAATCATTGCGTTTTGCCTGACTTTTATTAGTGTGAGATATGAGAAATATTTTGGCATTTATTATGATAAACTAGTTGTAAACAAAATGATCTTGTTTCTCTGAGTGTTGTGGAGCAATGCTGGATGCTTCCACAGCTCATGACAAAGACAGGAATCCTTATGAACAACATAGAGAAAGCCCAGATACCGGAAAAGTTATGTATGTCAGAGTATTCCAATTAAAGTAATGAATGCTGTGGTCTTTAAACCTTTGCTATGGTCTTAAAATCTTTACAAGATCATCACTTCACATTAAGGTAGAGCAGCGGTCCTGAGCAGAGTGTAGGAAGATGTGAGGAACATTACCCTTACCCCATACACTGGCTTGCACACGGTTCCTCAGGCAGTGCACAGGCAGGCTTTGGAATTTTTTGCAGCAGCATGTGAATGCTAAAAATTTCAGAAAATGGCCAAAACCTCCTGTTTTAATGGGAACGTGGTTAAACACTGAAAGAGTTTGCCACAAGATTGTATGGTCTCTGTCGTGCCAGACAATCAAAACTGGCTGTGACCCTGAGCAATCTGATGCATCTGAGCTGGCTCTGAGTGGGAAGGATCCCTGTGGGAAACAAAAAAGTAGAAACTTCCACAGACACTAATTAGTTTGATTTACAGTCCTGGAAAGAACTTGGGTTGATGTAATGCTAAAGGTACACAGACATTAAGCAGAGAAATTATAAACCTAAGTTTTTGTGGTTGTAAGTAAGAGTATGCTCTAAGTTAGTAAGAAACTGTATTAGGTAACGTGGTGGAGGATTTTAACTATAGTAATGTGATTTTATAGTTTGAGGTAAGAATTTAGATGTTATAATAGAAGTATATGTGTGTACATGTTTTGACAACCTATTGGATGAAAGACAGACGCAATGCAGTAGAACGTACTAAAGGTGATAAGTTATAGTCAAAACAAAGCATCATGTTAACTGTCCATTGAGCTAGAAAGTTATATATTGCCATGGAACTGGAAAACTTGTGACTATCTCCTCAGCTATGGACAATTTACTACTCTAAATCCATGACCTCTGAGACTGATACCTTATCTGATTTATTATTTTTCAAGTAATAAATCGCTTTAGCTGTGATAGTCCCATCTCTTCATTAAGGCGCTGACAGATCCTGAGAGGCCCCACCAGCCCTAGTGGCTTCTTGCAGGATATGAAACAAAGAAATACCTCTACAATAAGAAACCTCCGAACCCCAAATTTCTGGAAGCAATGAAGCTTTGTCCTACTGTTTGTCCTGTTGTTTACCACTGTCTGTATTGATTTCTGTCTCAAGGCTGGTCTTGGCCACCATCCCAGAGGATGCTGAGCTGGGCTGACCATTGGTCTGATCCAGCCTGGATTTCTTGCATGTATTAAGAGGATATTGGGCTAGACTGCAGATAAGGAGTAAGTCTAATTGTGGAGGACAGATTATTTGGAAGAGGAGGGTAAAGCAATGCTGCTACACATGTGATCCAGGCAGGGCAGGCCAGGGAGAGTCCTGACGCTGAGACTTTGCATGAGGTTTTGTTTTTTTAGCAGTTGTATGATGTAAGACTGGCGGGCCCTCCTCTTTGAGGAGACATTGAAGACCCTGGGTGCTTTGGTGAGGAGTCTGTGTAGTTGTCCAGCAGCAATGGGGACCATCCAACTAATGCTGTGCTGTGCTGGGGGGAGTGGGAGCTGCCAGAGCCTAGCACTAGCATTGGCACTAACACTGAAGGAACAGGAAGACATATTAATTCCAGTTAAACCTGAGTGTGGCATTACCGCTCTGAGATAAGGGCTACTATTTCTAGCAACAAACAACTAGTGGTTTGGCTGACAGTAAAAAGACAGCATTACCTTTAAAAGGGGAATGTGACTTTTGCAAATGGAGCAAGACTGGCTTAAGGACAGGCATGCCTACTAAAAAATACTATTTTTTTCCAATATTTCTTATGAAGAGCACTAGCAGCAGAAAGAATAACAGGCTGCCCCATATTCTGACCATATCTGTCTGTAGGAGATCCAGATGCAAGCTTGGCTTGTGGCAGGTAGTTTGTTCCCTGCGCTGTCACAAGGGTCTCTATGTTATCAGAAACAACTATGTGTTACTTTCACTTTCAAGGCACCTGTGTTTCCTCATGTCAAAACTGCCCTTTGGGCCTGCCCCTCTGCAGTAAGAGTTACGCCAGTAGAGATCCAATTCCCTTGTACTGAGACAAGAGCGGCTGCACACATTGTCTTTAATACAATGATTTATTTGCATTGTCTGAGTTGACTCCATTTCATAAAGCTGACATTTAATTGGCATCAGAGTTAACCATCAATGTCCTTAACAGAGTTAGTCCAACTTTCATGTTTTAATAACTGTGAACAGTATGGAGCCTCAGGTAGATTCCTTTCAAGGTAGATTCATTAGGGCAAGAAAAGATCATTAGTGTCTGGTAATGGATTGTTTCTCAGTAAGATAAATGCAGATTCAGACATGCTTTGAACTGTCATTGTAGGCTTGCTTCAATGACAAAGGAAGCAGGTGAGCTGTGGTATCCTGATTATTCTTTTTACTTCTGTTTTTAAAAAAAACCTTTGAAAACCACGAAGTGTTGTAAGTGTACTGTCCTACCCACTAATGAGCAGTAGAAGTAATGAGATATCCAAAAAACTCCCTCAGTGTCCACCTACTTAGCATATACTTGTCTGAACTTCATTTAAGTCTTTTCAAAGTGATGTGTGGCTTTGGTGTCGGGACTGAAATACTGGAAGTAGTTTCCATCTATTTCAGTCGTTCAGTGACTCATGCTGAGTGGCAAGATCAGATCAGATCTGGGTATCTATTACGCTTTGTGATGAGCATATGAGATGGTTTCTGCTGTGCTGTATTCTCCCCTAGTCCGTGGGCAACAGTCACAAAACCAGGATGAGGAAAGTTTGCTGATAACCATTTGTTTGTGAGAAAAATTTTATCTGAAGGATTAAGTTCTATGTGGCAATATCCTCACAGGTAAGATGGTGGGGTAGTGGTAATGGTAGAGTCCCAGCTTGCCCATAAAATTATCTATTCCCCTGAAACCCCTTCAAGGGGATTTCACACAGAGTGTGGGCTCTACCTCTGTTCTTTCCCCTTCCGGTCAATAAGAGCTCTGCTCACATGTACATCTCTTGCTGGAGCTGCAAGTGAATCCTTATTCCTTATTACTTTAAAGGTTGTATTTAATAGAGGCTTCCTTAAAGCAAACTGGCCTTTGGTAAAGCACAACAGCTTTCTGTGGCTTTTACCTCCTGTTTGCATTGGCACCCTGAAATACATTCGTTTGAAAAGTGTATAGTCCCTTTCTTAAATTAAAAAAAACAAAACAAAACAAAACAAAACAAAAACAAAACAAAACAAAACAAAACAAAACAACAAAAAAACCCCAAAAAAACCGAGAGAGAGAGAAAGAGAGAAAGAGAGGAAAAAAAGAGAGGAAAAAAAGAGAGGAAAAAAAAAAAAAAAAGAGAAGATTTGCCAATCTCAGTATCTTATTAACCAGAAGCGTTGCCTTGTGCACCATGCCATAGAGAGAAAAAAATTCTGAGCTTGTTGTTTTTCTGTACTTCTCACCTTGTGACATTTTCTCACAGGAATTATTCACAGCAGATGCAAATGTTGAGAGTTTGGTCTCAATCCTTGTGACTAGCAATGGCTAAGATGCATGCAGTTTCAATCTCAGAAAAAGCTGATCATGTGCTTCCTTTAATAATGAAACTTATTTAAGTCTGAAGATCTTGTCTAGCTAATATGATTATTTCAGTTTCAAATTGTCCACAGAGCTGAACATATTCATGTGAAGAGTTTCTGAGCCTCACTAAACAGCTTATATATAAAAAAGTGCAGATATCAACATGAGATTATGAAATACCAAGCATACATGCTGATTATCAGATATTTTTTGCAAGTGATTGTTTCTCTTCCCCTCAAATGCCTCTCTAGATTCTGTCCAGTCCATCATGTGAAAGTTTCTGGAAGCAAATTTATAGGAAGACACTTGTCTCCACAGACAACTCGTTTCTGTCAGTTCTGTCAGTTTCTGTGTATTTTGCCACAATTTCATGCATACTTGTAAAAGTGACTGTTACATACATAGCATTAATTTAGGATTTGACAGATTTTTTTTTTCTGTTCAGGCCTTTAATTCAGGAAAAATGATCTGCTTGAGAACAAGGAATTGAACTTTACACAGAGATTTCTTGATGAAGTCCTATGGTCTCTGTTGATTATGATGGCCTGGAATTTAACCCTTCCTCTGCCTCTTTAGTTTTGCTCATCCTTATAGTCTGTAATTATGGAAGAGTTGGCTTGGAAGAATATTATGTTTTATTTTGTGATTATACTGAAAATCCAAATTAAATCTTATCTGCATATATAATTTACCCATTACAATGTGTTACTAGAAGAGAAATACTGTTAACTACAAACTATGAAGAGTTCTTGGCTGCAGAGTTTTTATCTTGTGGCTCTGTGCATCTGTAGCATTGCTGGTGTTTCATAGACAATCTGCATCATGGGATGAAATCCTAGGACCACTGAAGTAACTTGTGAACTGCCACCGGAGTTGGGGCTTTTGTTATCCTGAATGGTGGCCAGAGCCCTGTGTAGCTCTCTCTCTCTGCCCTCCATGCAAGCCTCTCAGTGGGGACTAAAGTAGGGTCAGGAAGGGATTGTAGAAAAAAGCTACAGTTCTGAATAGGTATTTCACTGCGTAATTATTTAGTAGTCTTCTCATGAGTAGTTTTCTAGGATGCTTAAACCATCTCATACTGTAGGTACATCTGTTCTGATTTATATGATCTCAATATTCATATTGTAATTGAAATGAAGCTAAAGAGATTCAAGATCTCAAAATTGCTGTTTATCTTGTGACATAATTAGTTAATGGTTGATATGTATATCTATATATATCTCTACCTCAGTTATAATTTTTTCTTCAAACTTTAAGTAGAATCTACACTCCTAGTTTAGATCGAATTACTTCTAATAATATTGACTTGATGCCTCTACAAGGTAGATAATATCCTACTATTGTAAATTGTGTTGGTGGGACTTGATGTTGATTTCAGGTTTCATCCAAAATAGATCCCACAGGAAGACCAGCCAGCTTCAACTTCAGAGTTACTTACTTGCTGCTTTAGGTGGCTGTCTGTTGATTTTGTTGTGTTTGGCAGATCCAGACATGTTGGACTTGCTGTGCATTCATAGCAGGCGAATGTGCTGCTTTCAGAATTCCAGTACTGGTAGAATTGCTTTCAGGAATGTGGAATTGAACACTTTACCAGTTCAGGAGATGAAAGCATCCCTGTGTATGTTGACAGCCTGTAGTGCTGCTTGCTGAGTACGAATGGATGGGTTAACACCACCCCATGAGTTAAGTCCTGGAGAAAAACAGATGTATATCTTCTGTACATGAGGTGTGGTAGAGAAGTATTTTGTGCAGGTAAGCACTCTACTCAAGGACTGTTCAGTAGTATTTGCAGATGGAAGGAATTAGTTACCCTTGTTAGAGTTTGTGTTAATATCACCTAGTTAAAAACACTACCTCAGTTTGTTCTTCCCCCAGAATAATTCATTGATTCACCTATTTTAGCTGCTCATTTATAATGATCCTAGTGTTATGTATTTTCAGAGGTCATTATCGTTATGTCTGCTGAGTGTTTGCAGTGCTGGATATTTAACATTAACTAAAATTCCTAGTCTTCCACTTCATTCATGGGAAGACTGTTCTTGTGACTGTTGTTTGTGATCCTTTTTCTCAGAAAGACTTTGTATTCTAGAATTTCACTTAAGGTATATTTAACTCTAAATATATAACATGAAAATTTTGTTAGTTTATTGATTCATACTTGTTTTTGAGAGATTTTTAAATTTTAACAAATCAAGAACACAAAGAAATATTTGGAGTATCTTGGAGACCAAGTTAAAAGTAAAAAAAAAAAAGCATCTAGCATTGAGCTGGAAGCTGTAGTTTAGAAAACATCTGCAGCCAAAATAACAACTTACCTCTGGCAAAAGAGGGAGAGAGGGAGGTTTTGCCTTCTCCCTCTCGTGCTCTCCTTTGCTCACTCCGCTTTTTCTGCCACTTAAGCAAGTGCCAGAACCCTGTGGGTGATTGCCTGGCAGGTGGCTGCCACTCCCTAAAGCAGCAGAAGCCCATCTTGGGGCAGTAACATTTCTCACTGCGCCAGTGAGGTGCCTGGCCTGGCATCCAGGATCAGAGCTAGTGCAGGGAAGGTGGAGGGCTGGTGCAGGCATGGGGGTGGGGAGCAGGCGAAACCCCACCAGATTTTGGGGGTTGCACTATGAACTGCTCCCTGCTTTAGGCTGAAAAAATTAGATCGTCCATTTTATTTTAAGACACCATTTTTAAGTTTTAGAATAGAATAGAAAGTTCAGTTAGCAGGGACCTGCAGTGATCATCAACTGCCTGACCAATTCAGGGCTGACAAAATGTTAAAGCAAGTTTTTGAGTGCATTGTCCTAAAGCCGCTAAAGCACTGACAGGCTTGGGGCATCCACAACCTCTCTGGGAAGCCTATTCCAGTTTTTGATCACCCTCTCAGTAAAGAAGTGCTTCTTAATGTTCAGTCCAACCTCTCCTAACACAGCTTTGAATCATTCCTGTACCTCCTGAGGATACCTGGAGGATGAGATCAGCACCTCCCTTTGCCTCCTCAGGAAGCTGCGGAGTGCGATGATGTCTTTCCTCAGCCTCTTTTTTTCCAAAGTAGGCAAAGCCAAAATCCTCAACCGCAGCCCCAAAACGTAGCTGTCAGAAGTGGGATTCGAACCCACGCCTCACAGGGGAGACTGCGACCTGATCGCAGCGCCTTAGACCGCTCGGCCATCTTGACTCACATGGTGCTGTGCCAACTGCTCTGTCATTCGCTATCTGAAGATCCTTTTAGTGACGCAATACTGCTTTTCTGCACACTGGGTGTTAAAAAATATTCCAAATGAAAGCGTATTTTGTGTTGTCCCTGGTAACCATAATAACTGGTGTTTATTTATGCACACAGTTGTTGCATTCTGTGAGTGAGTGTTAGTGTGTTGAAAAAAGAAGCAGGTACTGTTGCACCTATATTACATATGCCATGAAGCAGACATTTGAAGCTGCACAGAAATTAATAAAAATGTGATATGCAGTGTGTTTCACAAGGACATTGCTTAAGGCTGGTTTGTTTCCTGTAATGTCTGTGAAAATCCCCCTGAGATATGTACAAGTTATTCGTGGTAAGAATTCTCTGATATTTAAAAGGGGGCTGTGGCATTGAAACAAATGGTATGTCTCCTTTCTGCAAGATTTTTTCAAAAGAATTCATGTGCTTGAAAACTGAATCTAGGAACCTCTAAATATACAAATTTGGTCAGGATTTAGAAGTGAAAGTCAATATGAAAGGCAAGAGTTGTTCTTGTTTGGAAGCATCAGGTTAAAGTACAGCATCTCTGTTTAGAAAGTAAACTTAATAGAAAAAAATTAAAATTTGAAATGAGACAACCAGAAACTGACTATCAGAAATGGCACATGTATCTCTGGCCCCAAAATATTCCTTAGAACATTAAGAAGCAATATTTTCCAATGACAAAAAAAGGCTACAGTCTCTACAAGATTGGCCAAGAATTAGTACTGTTTTTATTTGATACTGGTATTGGAGGAAAACTGTTGCTTCGGTATGGAGAAACCAATTCCTCTGGCTCCAGTTTGTCAATGTCTGTCTTGCACTGGTGAGCCCAAAGTGCTGAGTCCGGTACACTTATGCTGTCTCATGGGTCCTGAGTGGAGGGAAATAATGACTTGTCTTGACCTACTTACTGGCTGTGTCCTTCCTTGGAGATGCACAAGAGTTGACTGGACAAGGCTCTCGCTTGACCTGACTTCAGAGTCAAACCTATCTTCAAATCTGACTTTGCTTTGAGCAAGGCTTTTGAGCAGGTAAGTGCTAAAGGTCCCCTCAAACCTAAACTCTTTTGTGATTCTACAACTGTGTGCCATAATTTTGAACAATTTTATATAAGAACACTTGTGAATTGAGAGTATTAATGCTGCATCTTGGATATGCTGTAATGTGTCCTGAACCTTTACACTTCTATCCTCGCACTCATTCTAGGACAACAAGCAGTCTTGTCTGAGGCCTAGCAGAATGAAAAGACTAGCCTATGTAACCAATATTCCTCTAACATACTGTAAATGTTACGCTTCTTGTTATGTTGGGAGTCACAAGTTATGCTGTACTGCACTTCAGCAGTCTTGGCTGACTTACTGGAAGGTGCAATTTTCTCATATTTAGTATTAGTAATATATTTAAATTCTATAGAAACAGGGCCTTGGAAAGGTCACAAAACCTGTTTATATGTGCCGAAATAAGAGTCTTAGCCAAAGTGGTGCTGTTTGTTTGATTGGTTGGTCAGTTTTTTCTAAACAATAGATGGTGGACTGAATAGAAGTAGACTTATTCCAGCTTTGGTATATAGCAAAATGGGCAGAGTCCGATAAGCAGAAATACAGATGACAGAAGTTTGACCATCAAAGTCTACTCATAGTGTAGTAATTGCGGAATGAGCAGCAGTTGCAGCCTACTCTCTTTCTGCTGTCAGTACATAGCTGTCTGGGTCTTCAGCCAGCAGCTCCAAAACCTTGTGTTCCCTACTTCAACACACATTGATGATGTAAAGCTGACTAAATATGTCTTGAATTGCTGGGAAATTAACTCAATAGGTCTTAATTTAAATCAAGTCTAAGTCGTAAAGATAACATTACCCATTGGCTTCCAGACTGGTAGATCACACAGAAAAGCGTTACTAGTGCATACCAAACATATGGTGACCTTGGTGAAGAATCTGCTCAAGCCTGCTCCTGGACAGCTCTCCCTTAACAGTGGGCCTTTTTTGGTCCAGAACTTTGTTAACTACAGATCTAATGCTCAGGCTCTTCCATAAAAATCTTCAGATCTGGCTGAACTGCTGGTCAAAATGTAGTGGTACTTGGTATGCAGTTGCCATACTGACTGAATTGAGCTTTAGTAAGTGAACTGAAAACCTCAATAAAAATGCTATTTTTAAAAAGATGTATGTATTCCCCAAATGCTTTGGCACAGACTTATGTAGCTGCCTGTCCATCACACAGTCAGACTCATCAGACTTGAGGCTGAAGGTTGTTGTGCTGCAGGATGTTGATGGGCTCCAGGAGATGTGCTCCTTATCCACTAAAAAGAAAGTCCCTGGGATGTAAAGTGCATTGGTATTATCCATCAAAGGGGTTTGCTCTACTGGTTCCTGAGTACATGTTCTGATGATAGCAGATAAAGAAGAAACTCTTTGGCAAAGATATCATTGGTGATGGTCTCTCATATTTGCTTTATGCTGGTGCCCAACCTAATCAGTGATTTACACTGCTGTCAGTGTACAGCACCAGTTGATGTATTTAAATGCTGGGTCCAGTATCTCCAGTACTGAAGATAAAAGGCATCATGACATCCCTTGACTTGAAAGGCCACTCTCCCACCTTTGCTATCCTTCCTGTTACTCGATAGCCCTTCCGTGGATATTTTGGGTTTCTGTCCTGCTTTAAGTAAAGCTTCTCACAAAGTGAGACCACCTTTTGTGCTCTTCTTTCTTTGAATAGGACAGTTGCTTTCCTTGTTATGTTTCAGGGCTCTCCCTGGGGCCCTGAAAGGAATACTTACTAATTCAAACAGAATGACTGTATCCAGTGGGACCAATGCATCTCCTTCCAAAGAGAAAGTGGAGCATGTTATATGGGTGATAATGACATTAAATGTGGTTAAATGGAGACTTGACTTTGAAAAATGGTGCCTTTTCAATATTCTTACGACTTCACATTTTGCCCCTAGTTCTGCAAAAGCAAATGTGCTTGACTTTATGGGTATCTCTAACCCTCTTGTTAGGCCTTTTTTGGTTGCACAAAGGGAAATATGAAGAGATGCATAGACTCAAAATGTTGCCAAGAATGTGGGAAGCTCTCTTCCTGCCCCCTGTAATCTTTAGGGACCATACTCACTCATTTATATTCAAAATATATTTACATCAGTAGCAGAAACAGATTGTAAGCTGGAAACAAGACTGCTCTGTGTCAGGACCATGTTGTCTCAGATGCCAGCTGTCTTTGCAGCAGAACTTCAAGTCGTGTTGTGATCACAGGCAGGAATAGTAATTGAGGCTTTTTCCTAGGCATATTCCCTCTCTTCCAGTGGAAATTAGAGACCTGAGGGGCACAGCTGAGAAAAAAAGTAATCATCTTACTCTATTCAATGTATGTTGAGAATCATCTTACTCCATTTAATGGGCCTTCCTTATTAGATAACTCATCCTCAAAACACCTTATAAGCAAGAATGCTCATAAACCTCCTTTGAATTAAGTACATTCCCTTAAATTCCCCAAATAATATCTTTCTTTTGAAGATATAAAGCAGATTAAATGTGTGGAACCCTGTGGTGTTTGTAGGAGATCAGGAATACTAGAGAAGGCTGGCATAGGATGTCTGCACTGTCTGTCATAATAACAGAAGATGCCTCAGGAGCATATGTTTTTAGCAGGATCCAGGAGAGATACAGTGTCTGTGTGTGTGGCACAGGAGGGAGGATTCCTTCTATCCCCTTGATATGGATGCCGAGTTTTAGCTTTTCTTTCCTCACAAATCCCTGTTTTATCAGGAACGTGATTACCCACTGGAGAAGTCATTGCTCTGTGATTGCTGCCTGTTGAGTTGGAATAACTTTTTTTCTTAATAGTTTTAATTCCAAGTGAAATTGAGGAGTTCCTCAAAACAAAAAGATAGAACTGCCTTTAAGTCTTTACGTCTCATGTCTGCTGTTCGCAAAAGTAATAGGTAAGGGCTTTTGTTCCTGCTTAAAGTAAGGCATTAAGAGCTGTGAAGGTAGTCAGTGGATTTCTTGACTGTTTTCAGTAGAACACATTCAGGTGAAGAGCTGAGCTCAGTTGTCTTCCCAGCCTGTCCTCTTCCTGTCCAGTAACCATCAACTCCCATGGATGGAAGTAGTTACATTTATGATTGTCAGTACAAGGTGTGGATGGGGGTTTGTATTTAACATGGCTGCAGTAAAAGGTAACTTGACAGCCAACACTGGGACAGAACTTGACCTGCAAAATCCTAATTACTAATTGATGAGTAAACATCTAACCTGACTTTCAGCTTCCAGCTCATGTGTTCAGCAATGAAAAATATCCTTGTGCTTGTTAGGAAAAGTGAAAAAAGAAGAGAACCTGTAAGTCATTAGAGATGTGATAGGCATGAAAACTCATAGTGACAGGATAACTATATTTTATTGTTAATAGGGACTTTATTTTTATTTTTATATAGCAAGTTACTCAAATATTTGAAGCACAACCGCACATTTATACTCTATTAAAATTCTATCCTTATTTATAAAGGCAGTAGCAAACAAACATTTTTGACTGGAAGGAGGCTTGTCAATTATTTATGTTAAATGAATCAGATGATGTTGTGTTTCCCAGACTCTCAAGTGGAAAATCCAGTGACAAAAGTAGTTTATCACATAACCTGTGGTGGAGGCCCTGTGTCCTCTCTCAGCTGTTTCCAGGAAGGCTGAGACATGGTAGAGAAGTTTTAGCTTAAACAGGGCTAAGTAGGTATTGGCTGGTAGACTGGGCTGTGGAGAGCTGGATGTAGCTAGCAGAGGATTTAGTGAAGGGGCAGCTCAAAAAGGGCTTGCCTCATGCTAGCTAGAGAAGGGAGAACCATATGGGATTATCTAGAGTGTTGCAAGGGATTGTCTCTTCCAGACGTTTTGCAGGGTAATAAACAAGCTTTGAATAAAGCACAGTACCTGACAGTGGCTTGGTTTCTATTTCCACGTCATAAAGCCACTTCCTACTTCTAAAGTTCTATGGAAACAGTAAATCCCAGGCCTGTTGGTACTGGATATTAGTTGTGCTTGGCACCTGCTTTTGAACATTGCAGCCTTTCTCTTCTCCAGATGGAATGTACTGGATCTGCAGCCACTTGCTCTCTGATACACAGGTGAATGTTGTTTCTGAGGTGCAGAGGACAGAGGGAACAAACTTCCAGCTGATTTTATCTGAGTCTATTTGCAATAAAAAAAAAGAGTGCCACCAGTGAGTGCAGCATTGCTAATTATCCCACAGTAAAGATAATAAGAAATAATGATGATATTATATATTATGTAATAAGAACACCAAAGTATTGAATGATTACCATATTATAAAATGTGGAAGGTTTCTTATGAGTGTTGTATATCTGCAAAGTGGGTTTTGTTAGTGCAGTTGTCAATACTAGAGTCTTGTAATGTGTTATGCAGTATGTAAAAGAAATAAGCCGTTAAGTGCAAGATACTTCACCCTTCACTGTGTACAGAAAACAGTAACACAGCAGCTGTAAAATACAAGCCATCCCTTAGACTTCCCTCTTTTTCTAAAAGCATGATATTTACATGTTTACTTTTCTTATCCCAAAGATACATAGTATCTTTTCTCCTTTCCCCCAAAAGGCTTTCTATTTGCATGATTAATATGTTTCTTGCATACTGTGAAGAGGAATATCTGCTTCACTCTGGTACCCAAGCTGACTCCCCATCGACTGCTCTCCAAACTAACATAAGAACTATTTATGTTTGCAACAAAAAGAAATTGTGCTGGTTTTGAGTGTGGTTTTTTTGTTGACATTTTAGAATCTGTTTCAGGCTCTTCTTAATATTTAGACAAACAAATATGTTTGCTTTTTTTGTGGTGCTGCTGTTGACATTTCCTAAGGGAATTGCTGAAGATGTTAACAACTTCCCAGCACAGGCATGCTGTAATGGAATAGTTCTTTGCTTGTGGCCATGACACAAATTCCTTTTAACTGATGTTTTTGCTGAAAGTAATGTGATTGTGATAACTTATGTGAGTCAGGGTAAATGTGAATCAGTCCTGGCTATTTTGGGGAGCATAAATGTCTGCTAAACTCCTTAGTGTTTTGCTTCTTGCAGATATAACAGGCAGAAGGTGCCAATTTATTGTGTGCCTTAGAGCCTCTGTGCTGCACAAACATCTGCAGTGCAGAGCAGGAAGAAGGTCCATGAGGGGCATCGGTAACTGGTGAAGCCTGAAGGCCAGGGAAGCTTGTAACTCTGCCTGCAGAAATTGGTCATTTTGGGGCTTGGCTAATTTTGGAGCCAGTAGCCATGAAAAACAACCACATAGTGGAACATGGCCTTGCAGGTGTAGTGTGTGCCCCAAGGGCACTGTAGCTTAGACAGAGACTGATGTGTGTGAGTTGAACCTGTGCACTGCCATAACTTTAATATCTGTTCAGTACAAACAGGGTATAACTATATTGGCAATTAACCCAGGGCTATCCACTTAGAGAATTTATATAACCTTTTATGGGTGAAGGTTTTGAAGACTTTTAAAGCAGGTTG